>APFE030775952.1:0-14416 GCA_000404065.3 Pinus taeda
GTCGTTTATGGCCTCAAAACGGCTCCAGAAGTTCAGGACCCGAAAAACTGCTAAAAATAGTAAACTGCGCTATAATTAAGGAAACTGAAAATGTTGAGGTGGGGGTCCAGGTGGACTTGGCAGGTGGCCACCAATATCCACCTGGATCAACCTTAATCTTTATATTGCTGAACTACGATTAAAGGCGCAGTCCTCTATGCCCTTGGAAGTTAGGGAACAACGCACTGGCGCTATTCAGAAAGGGCTAGAGGAAATAGGATAGGTAGTACAGAATTGCACTACTATCTTGGAAGAATCCTTCGTGGTCCTCACTTCATTACAACAGGACCCCAACATACAGCGCCTGGAAATGGAGGCACGAGAGATTCAAGTACACTATGACAGTGTGCATGGAACGACACAGACAGTTGTCCTGACGTAGAGGATTACAAAGCTACAACAGGCAAAGGCATTGAAGGAAAAGGTGGATTCCACACGACAAAAAGAGGCAGTCCTTAAAGCACATGTCTAGCCTTGGATTGATGAGGCCTTCCTTATCACTATGGACATCAAAGGAAAGCTTGCATAGATGAAGGCGATGCATGCCTTAAGATAGGGAGTTGCCCCTGACAGTGAGACCTCGGCTGAGAATGTAGAGCAGATCCAACAAATTGCAGATCAATGCGCCGCAGACCTTAGGGAAGCGAAGGAATGGTTGGAGGGGGTCCATGCCAAGATCACGACACTAGCGGAGTGACACGGGACGAGTCACGATGATTGTGTTGGGGGCCTGTTGGGCATGGAATCCTCCCATGGCTGGTTTTGGGGCTCAAAGCCCAAGTTTTGGTCGAAGATGGTGTAAAACTCTACGAATTGTGGGCGCGGAGCGTGAAGTGTACAATTGAGTCATAGGGTTGTCTACCCTAAGCATTGTATTGTAAATTAGTGTAAAGTCAACCTACCCATGGTCTGCAGACCACGAGATTGTATAAATAGAGTGAGGCTCTAAGTTGTAAAGTCAATTGAGAATAGAGAGAGTAGCGAAGGAATGGTTTGAACTTAGAATAGAAGTCTAAGTGTCTTGGGTTGTAATAGAAGGAAGAGGCTCTATAGATGAGTGTGCAAAGGCCTATAAGAGTTCGTAGTTGAGTGCACAGACCCTTGTAGCTGAGTGTGCATGGTGGAATCGAGTCTGTAAGTGGGACAAGAAGCTAATAAAGAGAAGTTTATCCTAATTCTGTGTAATTAATGTGCTTTATCCTCTTTATGTTTATATTTGTTTATGTCTTGCGCACACTGATATGAATGATGATTATGTTGTAATAACCATAAATTTCACACACAAGTTAAGTAATCATTTGAATAACAAGATACTTGGGTATTAAAAGGGTCGCGTCCCGAGTAGGGTTGCGCAGAAGCTGCACTGCAGATCGCGAAGGGATTGCAAGTGCACACAGTCACAGGTCAGACCCCGGACCTCGAGAAGCCCATCAAACATCCCAAGGGTGCAGGAACTTGGTTCTAGTACCCTCCGATACGACTTCAGGTGAGACCTCAGTCCGTGCTCCGCAGACTATTACTAAAAGGGCCAGTAGTACCAGGATTTGGTTGGCTAAATACTTGGGTCAGACCCCACTAAGCCAACAATTTCCAACCAACAACTCCATCTGATCCCAAGCCTCATTTTTGTCCAAAGATGCCATTTATCCAACCATGGCCTCATTCTAGTGTTTTCCATCCTCTGAATTCACTACCTCCCTAATAGTTCTTGGATCATCATTAGTAATAGATAAATCAAAATTTTAATAGAAATAAAATGGACTATACCTCTCTGTCTACCTACACTCTCAAATTGATCTCCTCAAAACTAGAGTGTGCAACTCTTCCTCTTTAAATTCTTGTTTTCTCGTAGAGTCTGATTATTCCTCCTTTAGATCAAATTCTATCTTCTCAGGTTCCTTTGGTAAGAATTCATATTTAATAACATCTTTCACCTATCTAAACACAACATCTCAACTATACACAACCTTCCTTGTTTTTAGGTTCCAAATCTTTTAACCTTTTAAGCCATCCTTATACCTAATAAATATGCACCTTTCATATTTATTATCTAACTTGGTTCTTTTCCTTGAGAAGTCATCTGTAAAGGAGACATAGTACATAGACTTACGCAAAGATGGAACCAAAATAGGTTCAAACACATCACTGTGCACAAGCTCTAATATCCCTTTCACCCTCTTAACACACAAGGGGAAACTCACCTGATTTTGCTTCCCATATACAAAATATTCATAGAAATTGAAATCTAGAGAGAAACTAGACATACCTTCTACCATACCATTACCATGCAGTATTCAAAGGCCCTTATCTCCAATATGTCAAATTCTTTGATGCCATATCATGGTCTTTTCTCTAGAGACCACTAGATTTTAAGCTCTACTTATAGGAACGACAAAATTGTTGCACCCATCAATAATAGTGCTACCCACAAGTTTGTACAAAGTTCCAGTCTGAACTCCTCGCATCAATACTAGTGCTCCCCAAACCGTCTTGTAGGTATCTTTCTCCAACATTATTTTTACACCTGCATCATCCATCTTGCTTATAGAAATCAGATTTATGGTCAATGCAGGAATACGTAGAACACCACAAGTGTACTAATCCTTCCACCTTGCAACTTCAACATGAATTTTCCACGTGCCATGATTTTGACCTTCCTGAAATTGCCTAGGAAGACATCACCAACATCATATTTCTCATACTCGTAGAACTACTCCCTATGGAGAGTAAAGGGAAAGGATGCACCCGAGTCAATCAACCATGCCTTATGATTTACATGTGTACTTGAAGAAGAAGCCAAGTACACATTCCCACCTTCATTTGAGGTGGTTTTTTCCTTTGTAGAAGGAGCATCATCAAATCCCTTTCCTTTCTTGGAAACTTCAGATCTATAGTCCTTTTTGTAGTGCCCTTCCTTTCTTCATTTCTAGCATACCTTCATAGATTTTCCTGGAGATTTAGATCTCCCACTTCAGGACTTATTTTTGTTTTATTTTATGGGTCTGTCCTCTCACAGACAAGGTATCTCCATTCTAGCTCTCCATATTTTTCTGTCTCATCTCATCCAACAACAAGGATGAGACTATTTCATCAAACTTCAAGGTAGTTGTATTGCTACCTATAACAACAACCATATTATCCCATGAATATGGTAGAGAAAAAAATAGAATGATACACTTATCTTCCTCTAAAATTTTAATATCAACATATAAAAATTGGCTCACCACAGTATTAAAGGAATTTAGATGCTCTGTCATGGAGTCTCCATCCTTCATTCTTAGGTTATACAACGTTTTCTACAAGAACAAATTTGTCACCAGAGACTTAGATTGATATGAATTCCCTAACTTTTCCCACAAAGCCTTTGTTGTAACTTCTCCTCAAACATTCAACAATACTAAATCTGAGATACACAACAATATCATGCTATTTCCTTTCGATACAACTTCACCTAGTCTTTTGTTGACATTGTCATTGGTTTAGTACTATCGCCATCTCCTTTAACCACAAGAATCGATCTCATAGTTCTTCCACTATAACAAGGTCTACCATAGGCCTAATCACAACCGCTTAGAAAAAAAGACATCCCCTTGAAGCCAAAACAAATTTGATACAAAATGTATGTTTTAACCCTGTACAAAAATCACCCACAAATGAATTCTTAAAATAGAAAAATATACAATGGTGAGAACATGAAACAAATATACACAAATATTTTCCCCCAAATCCCAAAACTGTGACTACCATATTGATTTTTCATTATATTCCTTTCAATGTTAAAATACATATCTATACATGCAGAAGCATTCATAAAACCCCAATCCATTCACCTTGGATTTAAACATAACCATAGTTCCCTTGACCTGATCTACAAGATACCATGGGCATAAAACCATCATGCACGAAACCATGCAAACCCCATGCACAAAACCATCGGTATGTACACGCACCATATTTGGGTCCGCCCCCCATCTTTGGGTACTCCCAACTATTATCGAGTCTTCGTAAAATAAAAGTAAAAATTGGGGCACTGCCCCAGACCCCATGGCGTGTGGAAATAATATAACACACATCCAACATAAAGAATATTCTTACAACATTCATAATACATGCATGAAATAGTGTTGGATCTAATATCTTCTAATGATTAAATGAAATATCCAAGTACACAGTTACAATGATGAAAAACTAGCCCCAATAGTGGAATATAAGGCTACCACTTGCTTTTCCAAAGAATGATATTCTCCTATGCACAAATAGATAATCCAAGGCCATTTCTCCAAAATTCCACTCTTTGAGTTATGAGGCCTTATTTATAACAAATGAAAGTGACCATTGAAATTCCTCATGACCCTTCACCTTCCTATAACCTATGGACTTCCATATGACTCTTCACATTCCACAAGTGTCACTTGGACTTCCTCTACATTTAAATTTCTTATTCTCATAAAAGACAAATTACACTAAAAAATGGAGGATATATAAGACAAAATTATAATAAGACAAATGAATATCTTGAGAGTGGAGTTCATTTGTAATGTATGAGTGTAATGCTTTGAACTCTGCTGCAATATTTTTGACTCTTGATGGTAGATCTACATTGTATCACATTTTCACCTCTAATGCATCTGATAGTATGGATTTGGAGTTTGTTTGTATACTACCCCACAACATGGATAACTTCATATGAAATTTGGTTGGCTCAGTCACTTACTGTAGAATGGTATATTTGGTCACCTATAAGCTTTCTCGATTTTCTTTTTGTCTTGTTCAATAAGCTCTTTCAAGTCCTACTTGATGACATCTTTATTCATTATTTTTCCAAGTGGGCCCACAAAAGGAATTTTATGAATTTGTTACAGCAACTCTAAACTGCTATTTAATTAGACATAGGAAGCTGTAGTGTTGATTACCTGCTCACCAAGCTAGTTGTAATTATGAGTGTGTAGCTTCAATCTTCTCTATCCGACTTGGCTACTAGTCTGTCCTTCTTGACCAATTGTTCAAGAATATTCATTTACTTGATGTCCCAATCCTACATTAGATCCATAACTATGAATGCAACCTTGAGAACCTTCAATATTTCTTGATATATTTTCTCGATTTCAACTAGGGGTGCCATCACTTCATGTAAGAGGATTATCTTATTGTAAAGTTGCTTCATAGTATCCTCCATTGGTTTTAGTTCTTCAATTATGGAAGACCACATTTCTATCATGTTGGTACTGGTAGAAGACAACTTATGATTCTCTGCAACAAGATGATCAACCTGTTGTTTTACGATAGTCATCTCCTTTTGTAGTTGTTCATTCCGACTCAAAATATTTTCTATATTATCCTATGGTGTTGTCACAAAGGCCACATTTACTACAATGACAACACGAGGATTCCTCTTGGTGTTTGATGCTATAACAATTTCTATTTCTATGGTAACAAGGTGAACAAGGTCATCAGGATAGTACCTTTGCCTCTCCTATAAAATTCTCTTCTCCAGTTGTTTGAAGGTAAATTTTGATATATCCATGACCTTTTCATTAGGTGAAAGAACAATTCCCATCTCGTTGAATGAGAGATGGCCACCAGTGAGAGGAGGCACTGATTTAATTTTTGGCTCATACGCAATAGGTTCAGTATCTTCCTCTTGTTCTAGCTCTGCCTCTATGTCATGGGTCATTAGTTCTTCCTCCATGCTCTGTGCATATTCTTCTTCATCTCCTCTTCCTCCAACTATTTTTGTTGTTTAACTTCCTTTACTCTCTGCTTCTTTAAGGTTTCTTCTTGTTGCTTCTTTTGTAACTTCTCTGATTCTCTCTTCTTTAACCCTTCTTTCTTTTAAGAAATTCATGCTACTTCTTCTTATATTGTTCTTCCTTCTATTTTTTCTCATCCGCCATTTTCCACTCTTCCACTTGCTACTTTTCTTCTTCTTTCTTTGTCCATTTATCCTCCCTTTTATTTATTTGTTTCCTTGCCACTATTGCACCTTTGCAAAGAGAATTTTCCTTAAACTTTATTCTTCCCTCCACTATTGAATCATCATTTTGCCTCTTCTTCGGTGATACAATATTAGCTAGGGCGGTCACTTCCTGCTGAGTCTCTTCCATCTGTGTATTGGTACATGTGTAACATGAGAAGGGCTTGCCTCATCACCTGGTTGATTCTGCCTTAAATGCATTGTACCAGTTCTTTATCTTTTCACATTTTGGAAATGACATGGATACATATGGCTAAGTGTAACACATATTAGTACAATTTTGTATGGAGACATTCTTGGGGTCATAAACGTGAAAGCACATTTATCCAAACTAAAGGAATAAAAGTTCTTTGATCTCAATTTCAACCTCTTTAAGGATTTTAAGCCCATATGATCCAATTTGTAAAGGAATATAGGGCCATATAGACTTCTTCTTCCTTTGGAGCTGTGCAAACAAACCTGTATTCGGCTGGTAAGCAACTTCCTACACGACCACCTTATTAGTCACATATCTCGGCATAAGATGGGGTGGAGGTGTAACACCCCGAAGGCTCTAATGTATGTGCCTTGTGGTGAAGTGAACCAATTAGCAATCTCACTGAGTGTCTCCTTCACTTGATCTATCATGTACAGAGGTTCCATCACAAAGATCATCTAATATAATAATGCGAATAAGTGCTTAGCTAGTCTCTTATATACTCCTTAAAAACTAACTTCTGGCTTTGGTCTGTAATATAGATGAACATGTAGTTTATATTTAGGGGTCTAGTTCCATTTCATTCATGTGAATGCATAGTGAGTGTAGATTCCATCCGGAAGATAGGTAGACATATAAAATTTTAGTGATTGATTGAATTCTAAAGCTTTCTTCACATCTTGTACTTTGGTCCACAGCTGTTGAGCAAGGATTTCAAACCAATTCAAGATCCTACCTCTACAAACAATTAGGTTGGGTAAATAAATCCACCCTTCTTCAAAATATTTTGCGTTCTTTCACCCATGCAATATGCAACACATTTCCATAAGGTACTGATAGAATTTTCCCAACTACTTAGTTTTGTAAATTGCGCTTAGCTTTTGGAAAATCATTTTAGGCTCTTGACACCATTATTTAATAACCTCCTTAGTTTTCAAGTTAGCCCAAGTTGCATAGAATTGTGAGTTCAAGTATTACCCAAGGGTTACAAGCTTATAATAGGAATGAAAATCAAGTGGATGGTAGGTGGAAATATCCTTTCCATTTTCACTGTTGAGAATTAGATTCTTACTATCGAAGTGTTGGGGAATCCATCCAATAGATTCTGCATAGGGTAGCACTAGAAATTTGCATGCTACTTTATAAATTTTGGTCCTCTTTATGTTAATGTATAACTGCACATCTTATGGTTTCTCCAAGAATTCATTTTAAATAAAGACATATTTTGTATCCTTCCATGAGACTTTGATAGATTTATTGATGAAACAATATGTATCTGATAAGATTGGTACACTTGGTTTGGAACATTCCACTACCTCCTCAGTACTGTTTTCTAAAGTTTCTCTTAATGGAACTTGTCAAATGGTGGGAGGAATTTTCTTTACAGAAGATGAAAGGATAATGTGTTATGTATCTACAACAATTAAAAGTGGAAAATCACTTATGGAAAATAAATATTAGTTTTAGAAATCTCCTATATATCACATGCAAACTATGCAAAAGATAATGATTGAGAAAGGATTGTGCAAGTTGGGAGAACAAGCTTAGAAAAGTAAGACAGGGTGGCTTCACTAGCCACTGGAAATGTACTCTATGCCAAGGAAAAGAGAGATATAAAAGTGGTGTGCAATTCGTGATCATAGTGCACAAGGGATTCAAGGCTGGAGCTTAGAACTACATAGTGTGCACTTCTGAGGGATAGATTTTTCTCTTGTGTGCAGATTGCATCAACAAGAAATAGGGAGAGGCATATTTCCAATTAAAAGTGAGTTGTGTGCTAGGGAGGCTAAAAAAGGGTGCAGGTCAAAATCATAGTGGGAAAGGGATTCCTCACTATGATTTGGAAATGCACAATGCGTTATAGGAATGATGCTTCTTCTCGGCTGGCTGTGGGTCATAGTTATAGTGAGTAAGGAGTGGATGCTTGTTTTCTACAAGTGTGCATTGTGTTATGAGAGAGATAGAATCTCAAAAATGGCTAATTTATGATCAAGAATAATTCAATAGCACAACAAAAGTGAGAGAAACAAGTTTCAAGTGTTCATATATCCTCTCACAATCATGACTAGAAGGTTAACGGTCATGGAATGTGAAGAGTTAGTAGAAATGTCACATGTGATAGAAATATGACACTTGTAGCAGAAATTATAGACAAAAGAAACACTTAATATGTAAAAAGAATAAATCAAACACCACTAAATAAAGCAAAATCGACACTAAAAATGACAAAATCAAACAAGAGAAACACTTTGAAAAACTTACCAAGAATCAACACACTTGTAACCAAGAGTGAGGAAAGGATTCTTGCAATGAGAAAATGTGCTCAACTCAAAGTGAATATTGATTGTGACAATGAACAATGAGTTGGGATGTTTATAAAGGAAAACTACATGCAAGTTAAGATTAGGGTTTCAGTTCATGCTTGCCACTTGTCACTTGATCACTGGGTTAGGTGAATGAAGTGGAAGAAGATCTCTATTTTCGAGGAGTGCACTCTGCATGCCAGCAAGGAGCATGCATGTGTGAAAGATAAGGAGAATGTATTTGTTGGTGAGGACGAGTTCACACTTGCTATATGTAGGAAGTTTGCTCAAGCTAAACTTCAAAAGTGTGTAATTTCCCAAGAGAGCGCAATTTCCACTTACATTGCATGTGTGATCACTAAATTTGGAAAGTTCACTTTGACTGGGAGATAAATATGTGTTTTCATTATTTTATGAGGCATGCATGTCAAGTGAGGAAGGTTAGATATATCATAGAGAAATATAAGGCTTTTCTTATCTTTAGAAAATCAACAAACCAACTTCTAAGAGATAATAAAGCGACACCTGGGTAAATTTAACCTAGGATAAAAGGTATCACCTAGAGATGACGAAGGATGATCAATATTTAAGAAAAAATGAACAAATGAGAAGAAGACATAATATAAATTGCTGTGATAGCTCATGAAAACATAAGTAGTCTCCAAAATTGGATGAGGAAAAATTTTGGAGGGTCGTTGTTGCAGTGACAACACTTAGAAACATAGTGGAAGAATTCTAGCTTCTCTGTTTGGGATTCAATATTTCATATACAATCTTGATACTTTAGGAATTATTAATTCATTGTATGGATAAACTCAAATTTTCCACTAATCCTGGTTAAATATATAGTCCCTTCCATTTTGAGTCTCAACTTATAAGACAATCAAAAGACCTATCATAGATAAACTATTTTGATTATGGAAAGGATAATAAGTATACCGAGATTTTGATGTTTAGAGTTAAATAAAATTCCATGGTGTTGTTATGTTGCCATCGAACCTATTTAGTACCCTGAAGAAGTCACCTCAAGGAATCACAAGCATAGATTTTCTCCTAGTAGGTTTGTTTAGTACCCCAACGAAGTTGCTTTCTTCACCTCTCCGTGCAAGAATCCTTTTTCTTCTTCACCTCTTTAAAAAGTTGCTAATAGAATGTTTAAAGGGACTTATTTATTTTGAAGGTGGAAGAGGGAATCCATATTATTTCATTGTAATAGAGGTTGTTCCTTATCTAAGGGATTTGAAAGATAATTAAAGTTAACATGCTCATTTAAATTTTTCTCCTTCCTTTCTCTACTCGATTGAGTTAGCAAGTGGAAACACAGTTCAAGACAAGACCAAGTCAAAACAAAGGTTCTAATATAAATATGGTATTCATGGCTCTACTAGAGGATCTCTGTCTAGAGTGAATCATATTTTCTATCTAGACATCATTAATTTGAAACATTTTTAGATTCAAGAAAAGAACAAAGTTGTAGGTTAGCCAAGAGTTGCAAGTTACTACAATTCTCCTTTTCAAAGCTTGCCACACAGCCTTAGAGCCGACAAAAAACATTTATGTACAGTCTTATTGAAAAACAAAGAAAAATAACAACAAAAGAAAGAAAATTAAAAACAAAAAATGTAAAAGAAACATGCAATGTAAGCTAAATAAATGTAGTTAGTCCTAACCTAAATTAAGGGGCTAGAAGGTTGGGAATAAGTAAAGTGAAATTTCCAATGCAACCATAAAAGTTGCTCCCAACCCTTGAATTGAAAGATAACAATGGGTGAAACCTAATTAGCATAATATGTAGTAAGAGGTATGAATAACCATACCATATTCCCATGAAAACGAAGGTGTGTACTTCAAACACAGCAGTGTGAGGTAGATGTCTACTATGTTTGGTGATGGTAAGAAAGATGATGAAAGGAGATGCCTTAGAAACACCTCTCATACTTACATGCATAAAAATTTTGGTTGAACTCATGAAGGTGCTTATTATGAGCCATTGAACTCATAATGTATGATCCTTCTAACCGATCTACAACAAGATCATAAGAAAACCAGTTTGAAAATTTTGCAAATATAGATTCTCAACGAACACATCTGCATCATTTATAAGATCAAGTGATGATATGGTAGATTGATATTTGATTAGATGATGAATCACATATAAATAAAACATTATCAGGGTTAGTGTGTGGATCAAATCTGATGATGGGTGAGGATGAAGGGGTTTCAAGTCGAAAGATTTGACAAGTATTCAACACATTCTTCTTTTCTAGATTCAAGGCCAAAGATTTGTACAAAGTGGATTCCATCAACATGGATTTATGTGTCTGATAAAAAATTCTATCTTGAGGATTGAAGAAATCAATGTGAAGATGCGAAACATCCTTCAAGAGTGAATCAACATCTAATGAGACAATGATGATAATAGAAATTTTGCAAGAAAATTTTAATCTGACTAAGTTCAAAAGTTTCATCAGGGTAGCAAGAACTTGACATAAACATTGAAGTGTAGATTGAAGTGTCTCGACTTCCTGACAAGACTTAGAAATTTCAAATGATAAAAAATCAAGGATGGTCAGGTCATCATCTGAATGATAAAAACTTCCATCATTTGCATTAATAAGATCACCATGAGCCAAATAAGAGTTGTTCAAATCAAGAGATTCATGGAATGGTCAATCATCACCAAAGATATTTTCAAGATTACGACATAAATGTTCAATGATTAGTATATCATCCTCTTGAAATCCTTCATTTCCTTATGTTAGTTTAATATCTAATTTTGACAAACTAGGGGATTCATTACACATATTCCGACATGAGGTATGGTCGAAGGGGATAGATATTCTTGTAAGTAACTCTTCAATCCTCATATCGGATTCTAATTGGAAGTTATGCAAATCTAAGTCATCTTGAAAAAAAAAAGAATCATCCATCAAACTTGGATAATCATCATCATACAATTTTGCAGAAATAAGATGATCAGGATAATGTTCTTCTAAGGACTCAACATGATTAAAGGATTTGAGATCAACAAATTGGTTACTGTTGTGGAAATCAACAACCCCCCATGTTAATTCTAGCCATAATGAAAAATGGGGACCCTTTTTTCTCAAATTTTTAATCTTAATAAGTTAAAACCTTTTTATTTTCCTTTAATATTTTCTTATTATTTGTAAATAAATTTAATATAGACCATTTTAGGCTTAGAAGCATCACAACTAGGACTTAGTTGATTTGGAGCTTTAGACTTACTTTAACACATTATTTTCATTTTAAAAAGAGGCAAACACACTCATATCTTTATCGCTCAACATGTGGCCTGACGCCTAGATGTTGGCCCTTTACTTTATGCATGCTTTCATTTTTGTCAAGCTTCCTTTAGCAGGATTATGTGTTCAGGACCCATGCGAAGATGAATACCTCGAAAGATGATCAGTTCTAGCCCGGCCAGTCATATCAGAACACCCATCATCCTGTCAATCATAACCCGAAGCATTTCCTTTGTGACCTTTTTGAAACTGAAAGGATAAAGCTACTGGGACATCTCATCATAAATGGGTCCCATGAGCTCTTTTGCGATAGGATTTCCCTTTGTTATATGAACCTGCTCTACTTATTTTGTAATATAAGCACTTAAACTAAGGCTTCATTGTCAGATTGACTCATGAGGCCCACCTTACATATAAGTTGGTCCTTATTGGTACATGTTGGTACATGTGCCACATAGGTTCACTCCCCATCAGCTCAGCTCACTCATTTTCGAAGATGGTAGCTAAGCGCTTTATTTTACCTTTTGGGCTTCAAGCTTGTAGGATGGCATAAGAAAACACATCACCTCCTAGCTGTCAAATCCATCTAGTATAATTATTCCATTGGTCTCAATTGATCGATGTCATTATGAATTGATAAATTTAAAGTTAGGCCTTTAGATGTAACTCACTCTTTTACTACAATTAATCGTATAATGACTACATTTAACACATATTTTAACACTCTCGAGATTGATTTAACCCCCTTTTATGCTTGTTTATGCTTTGTTTATGGTAACTCCTCTTACCCTTCTCATTTTCCATTATGGGTGAATTATAAGTGCAATGCTTATCAACAAGATACTGTGGAAAAAGGAGAAAAGAAAGCTCTTGTATAGGTTTCAGCTTGGCTCTTCAGAGAGGAATTCAATGAGAAATTACTAGAAACACTCCTCTTTTCTGATACAGTGTATACTACATATTCTGGTTCTTAATATTGGAATACCATTTATGAACTATTTGAAGAGGAATTGCTAGAGGAGGCAGATGATACACCAACAATCACAACAACAGACCAGGGTGTCTTGAAGACTTATGCACCAACTATTAGTGATGTCGCAAGGTCTCAAATTCATAAAATTATAACACAATTGAGATTACTCCCATATCTTAATATGACACACTTGGAGGTGGAAGAGGTCGATATCAGTGTGCAATTGTTTGTAACCCACAAAGGCATCAAAATTAGGTATTTCAAGTCCGAAAACCTTCATAGTATGTATCATTTTCCCTAGCTCGAAATTACATATAATTCATAGTTTATGGAGGATTTTGTTAAGAAGGAATGTGAGGGATACAAGGAAAATTTACCCCAAAGTATTAAAGGCTTGATGTGTCACTCCAATGAGTTTAAAGAAGAATCTATGGGAAAATATTCAATTGCTTCCCTCACATCTCCTTTTTCTTACATTGTCTCTATGCTTTGTCATTTATATGCCAAACAAAATGTTTCAAAATTCCCTAGAAAATTGGGTTCCTCTTATTGATGATGCCTCCCACAGATATCTCTTTAAATGGGCTCAAATTTTATCAGACAACATGGCTAAGAATATTTTACATCTTCGGTTGAAAAAGACTATCACCAATATCCCACCTTTTTATATGCCAACATACTTCATGGATTCCATAGGTTTCTCCCTTGATTTTCCATGCATGCTCTCAAAGTGGACACTTGTTGATGCCCTTGCCATCCACATATATCATATTATTCGCAAGTATAATAGTTACTTTGACCACTTTTATCACATTTTCTATCTTTTCATGATCCCTATTTACATAAAAAAATTGACTTCAAAACCCCAAGGATGTCTGCACCAACCCTCGATGATTTGTTGAGAACTGGGGGTTGTTTAATTGAGGAATCATTCACTTATGTTAGAATTTGGGGAAGTAATGGTTGTCCTCATATTCTACCTCTTTATGTTCTACATAAATGGCTATCAAGAGAGATTTCTTACCAGATTGTTGGAACTAGGATAACCCTCGAGCTTAAAATGGATTCCAAATTTTTTTTGGCCTTAATTCCCATTGCAAGTTGGCCTTTTCTCTCTTGCCAATTATTAACATGTAGAAAAGGAAACTTTAGCTCTAAATGTGTTGAAACTCACACTATCCATTTCAAGGATTTTGATCCTTCCCATGTGGCATGAAATATAACCAATGAAGCACATATCAAAAACTATACTCATGAACATAATCAATATGACGATTTGTTTCCCTAGGCCTTAACTTATGAGTCAGTTTGTTTAAAAGCCAAGTAATTGTCCCAAGAAAATTTTCAACACTTTGTTGTTTCTAGATATTCAAGAAGAGATCCAATTCATATGCATTTACTTAAGCTTCCAAATGGAGATGGATTTATAGAGAAGACAGTTAATTATTCTTCACAAAAAATTCCTTAAATCTCAACACTTATGCAAGTTTCTTCAACAGATCAATCTTCTTTTGTAAATTTGTTGGTTGGTGATTAAAATAAAAAATTGAAGTCATACTTAGAAAATATATCAAATCTAGATGGCGTAGAAAAGGAAAAATAAATTCTTGGAGATAAAAATTCAAATGTTGTCACTCAACAAATAGTCCCTGCCACACCTGAATC
>APFE030775971.1:9306-23761 GCA_000404065.3 Pinus taeda
ATGGTTGTAATCCTCTTGCTACTTTTCATCTTAATAAAGCTATTCAAGTTTTCCTCCATATTCTTGTATGTTTACTTATATATGCATTTGTATGGTAACACACATATGGTCCTATGTTATTTATGAATATAGAAATTTGTTCTTCAATAGTAGTATGTTGTTGTGATTCCATAGGTGCTCTTTGAAGCTGGGCAGATGAAGAAGAAGAGACGAAGCTCTATCAGGAAGAGAGGAATCAAACAAGGAAATCAAGCGCAAGACTAAGGTTGGTCTCCTTGGTTCCACTCTTATCTATTTTCATAAAGGAAAACGAAAGTAGACTTTACTTGTTTGTTTCTAAGATAGCTACCAGTCTTAGTGGGAATAGCAACATTCGAGTGGGCACTATTCCCGGTAACAGGGAGGAAGATTCAAGATGGCTTTGACCTTAAGAGGATCCAAGCGGATACCCTCTTTGGAGATGACAAACTCGAGAACTCTGCCGGATTCAACGCAGAAGACACATTTATGCGGATTAAGGCAAATATGATAGTGCCAACAATGAAGAAAGATTTCACGAAGGTGTTTTGGATGGTCCTGGAACTTTGCTAAATGAGCCAAAAGGTCATCCAGGTAAGGCTGTACAATGTGCCGAATATCGTGAAATGCATAAGACATTTCACGTTGGAAGGTAGCACCGACATTTTTTAGACTGAAAGGGAGTTTCTTATAGGCGAAAGTACCCCACGGAAAGATGAAGGCTATCTTGTGTCGATTGGCGGGCGATATATTGATCTGGTTGTAACCAGAGAAACCATCCATAAACGAATAAATCTCACTCCCGACACACTCACCAATGAGCTGGTCAATGAAAGGTGTAGGGAAATTATCTTTGGGACAAGCATGATTAATGTCGCGATAATCAACACATACCCTGATAGTGCCCTATTTCTTGGTCATAGGAATAATATTAGAAACCCAATCTGTAAGTAGGATAGGGTAAATAAAACCATCTTTAAGAAGCTTTTCAACTTCCGCTTTGATAGCTGCAACCTTTCGGGGGTGCAAGGGGCGTAGATGCTGTCGAACAGGTTTAGCACCCGGATACGTAGGTATTCCATGCACCACAATTCTAGGATCAATGCCTGGCATCTCTTCATACGACCAAGCAAAAACATCATGAAATTCTTGAAAAAGGCCTGTATAAAGTTGAATCTCCTCTGGAGTACAGGTTACTCCAACGTGAATATGCTTGACAACCCCGAGATTAACAGAGATGTCGATAGGTTGAGTTTGCGTAATGTTCCCCATATTTCCTTCCGAGGAAACTTGATGGATCTGTATAGGTGTCTAAATGGGTTGGGAAGGGAGACAGGGAGCAAACTGCTCAAGACAAGTAAGCATAGCCCCATGGGTAGGGAGAAACGAGGAACGATGGTGATGATCAAACCAGGGGGGTTCCTTAGAAGACATAGTCTCAATAATCACTTCATCAAAAGGAAAGGTTTCCTGTAAGGGGTCCGAAGAAGTGCCATATCCAAGCCAAGGGGATGGGATGTATGAGTCGAGAGCCCTACTTGAAGCAGTAGGTTCAGAAAACGAAGCCGATGCAGAAACAATTTCGACGTAGTTGAGCTCAGCAGTACTCAATGGCATAACATCACCCAAGATTCTATTTTATCAGTGGGAGGAAGAACCCACAGATCAGAATGAACCAAAATCATATTGACGGGAGTGGCGTTTGGAGGTGGTAGTGAAAAAACACCCATAAGGGCAGGATCTTTAAAAAATCCAACACCCACACTCTCATACGGAACAATGGTATGCTCCAGGAAAGGCATATTGCCATCGGAAGAAGAAGAGGCGAAGAAGGACAATTGGTCTACCGTGACAATGTTCCCTTGATGAGGGAAATGAAGAACATGAAATAGAGAAGAGGCCATGGCTCGCATGGCATAGGTCCAGCTTTGTCTTAAGAGGAGGTTGTAAGTCAAATTGGCATTAACAACTTCAACCTCAACTTCAACCGTCTTCCCTTCCAGAGTAATAGGCAGACGTGGGAATATACCGTAAGGATGAGAATCTCTCCCATTGAAGGCTTCCAAGGTATTGGGAGACTGGCTTAGGGTTGGAGAACCGATAGCCTTCCAACAAGCAACGGACATGATGCAAGTAGAAGCCCCTTCATCAATAACCGTACGATGAATAGTCTTAGAATTGATGATGACTTTAATAAGAAAGACTATTTAGTGAGGTAGTCTTGGGACATGATTTTCCAGATCAAAAGTGATCAATTCCAAGTCAGCTGGGTCAATGCCACCGATCGCTGATAGCAACGACTTCCTCTAGGAGGGACCGCTCTGGAGGACTTCTAACGCGGACATAGCCGAAGGAGCTTGGGCTAAGTCCTCAATGATGCTATAATGCTAAGCAACATGAGCATTAGGGTTGTAAGAAGACTTCCGGAGTACTCCTTTAGGAGGAGGTCAAATGACTGTCTTAGTACTAGGTTGCCCGATATGGAGCAGACCTGAACTGGGTGGAGGAACACTAAAGGGGACCTCAGGTTCCTTCCTAGCGGGTGAAGGATACTCTTTTTACTGTGTACTAATATGGACGGGGATCGTCCCAGCCATTAAAACTTGAGAGCCGAAGGGAGAAGAGGATTGAGAAGGATCAGTGACCATTTGAGTCTATTGGGATGGAAAAGGCTCTTTGAGCACAACAGGAGTCCCAGGGGTACCTTTTAATAGACAACTAACCTCAGAACGCCTCGGGCAGTCTTTAGTATAGTGATTCTCGTCGCAAATAAGACAAGGATACATAGGTTTGCGCTTGGCACCGTCCTCGGCCGGAGGCTTAGGGGGATCCTGCTTAGGTTGATCGGCTTTATTCTTTCCTTTTCCCTTCTTCTTATCTTTCGAGGGTTTGTCCGCCGAGGTGGACTGAACAACGTTAAGCTCGAAAGTCTTACCAGAATTAGATGAAGCTTGGGAAGCATTTTCATTTGGAGCACTAGATTTTTGCTTCACAGGGTTGGCGGGAGCTTTTTGAGAGGATGCGTTAACGAAACCTATGACACCGTCAACGAATGGTGTTGACAAAGCTTGAGAAGTTCTGGGTCACAGAGCATCCAACAAAATATCATATAATGTACCAGACTAGGAGTAAACCATGTCAAGGTACTGAGCACGTGCGATGGCCTGCGCTTCAGTTACACATGCCCCCATAGCAATGTCCCAGGCTATCAGACCGACAAACGAGGTCGTAAACCAGTCGGTCAGAAGCTGGTCGGGGATCCAGAACTTAATCAAACGACGACGACATCTCCATTCATGGATGTGATCAGAGATATGTGTAGCCATGTTCTGTTTCAAAGATGTTAGGAGGTGTGTGCCGGTTTCATATCGAATCAACAACTGAAAATGAGCTAAAAATGCCATAGCCAACAAGTTAAAGTCCTGAAAAATTCCACGAGCTAACTCAATATACCATTTGGCAACAGAACTAGTGAGAGTCCATTGAAATAGGCAGAGCCAGATTGAATCATCAAACCATGAATTCGATGAACATCATAGGTGATAGGTCATGACATGAGCTTGGGGATCTTCTCCAGCTTTACCTTCGAATTTGGGACAATCACCGGGAATCTTAGTTGGAAGCGGTGGCCAATACAAATTACGAAGAATAGGATCATTAGTCAGTTTGGACACGTCCAATAATTCCAACGTTGCCAAAAAGGGTAACTGAGGGTTGAAGGACATCTAAGGCCGTGGATAAGAAACATCACCAGAGTTCCATCCAGTTTCCTGTTGCCCCCATTGATTTTGTCCAGACGGATTTGGTCTGTAGGGATTTTTTCCATAGGGGTTATAGTTGTAATTGGATGGTTAACCCTAGATTTAACCCCCTGCATTCCATTGATTACCAACCTGACCCATAGGAGCAGCATATGGCTGCTGAAAATTCTGATAAGGGTTAACCTGCGGTTGTTGATAATTTTGGTATGGGGCAAATTGAGTTTTCCCTTGGGGTTGCTGAAAACTATAAGGTAGCTGGGCTCCAAACTGGGCCTGGGGCCCAGGTTGGGTTTGAGGCCCAACTTGAGCTTGAAGACCGGATTGGATCTAGATCCCATTCTGGGGCTGAAAACCAGGTGGGGCTTGAGAAGCAATGAGTGTTTGAACGCCCGGTTGAGCAGTCCCAGATGGATGTCCTTGGGAGAACTCAGGTTGAGCCATCTGGCTAGAAGGTTGACCTAGTTGAGATTGAGGTTGACCCATTTGCCTAGAAGATTGAGCTTGCTGGGTATTGGGTTGACCTTGCACAACTGAGGGTTGTCCTGACTGGCTGGATGGCTGAGCATACTGGACAGTTGATTGGCTTGGTTGGATTTGAGGCTGAACAATTTATCCAGATGGTTGACTAGGCGGGACAGTGGGTTAGCCTTGCACAACGTGAGGTTGACCGACTTGACCAGAAGGGTAACCTTACTGGATACCAGGTTGGCCTTGTTGTATGTAAGGTTGTCCTGGATTACCATAAGGTTGCCCGAAATAGGTAAAATATGAACCACCAAAGGCCGAAGGTTGTCCTGGAAGGGTTGTCCTTGTGGGCCTCCAGGTTGCCCTAGATAAGGTTGTCCGTAATACTGTTGTACATGAGGTGGCTACCCGTAAGACGAATGACCTTGATAGGGTGGTCCTTGAAGATTTGCAGGTGGTGCTTGGCGATAGAATATGGAGATCCTTGGTCACTCGGAACGGGAGACGGGATCGGTGATTCCGCCGGGGTGATTCAATTCAAAATCCTAGGAAAACTAATGAGTAAGGAAAGAACCCTACGCAAACTAAAACACAAACAAGATCTAACTCGGTAAATGTGAACGTGGCCAAATAATTTTTAAGGCACAGGAATAGAACTTGACCTTTTCATCTTTAAAGAGTCAAGAAAAGGATGAAAAGATGACTCTAGTCGCCTTCAAATATTTAATGAGCCTGAAAGGACAAGTGCTTAGATGGAACTTTTCTTTTAGGGAGTCTGAAAAGGAATGAAAGTGACTACTCCGGAGAAGTAGGAAAAAGGTTTACCAAACAACCCATAAAACGACATATACACCTTGGCAATCATACGAACACCAAGGACTTTCCGTACGACAGTCAATCTTCCTGAATGCTGTGTTCAGTGCGTTACGGTTTGCAAGGCAATAGACATGACTTCCTAAGGATATAGGATGACAACCTAGTGGGGTCTCCCAACATGTACTCGATGGTACTAGGAGCACAAGTCCGTGGTAGCAGTTATTGGATCACAGAAGGATGAATCACCCAGCCTTAAGTGAAAACAATAGAGACTAGGTTTAACAACCCCGAAGCATGTCTCTAGCCTAGACCTCTAAATAATGTGCGTTATGTTCCAATGCATTGTTAGGTTTATTCAGTTCATTTTAGAGTTGATCTTGAATTGTTTGAATTTCTAGGCCTTACCGTATATATATCAAAACCTAGGATGCAACTAGAATGAATAAAACATATTTCATTTTGATGAACTCCTACTTACAGAAGGGTAGAGAGATCATTCCTAAACCAAGACAAAACCAAGATCAACAAATGCAGTCACTCAAGAGACACAATGTATAAACACATCAATCCCTATAGTGCACAGATACTACTAATGATTGATTTAAAATTTGCCTTCTAACTTTTCAAACATGAAAAACTTGGAATGCAAAATACACTTTCACTTTCACATACTAATGAATGCAATCTTTTGGTTTTGATAACTTTGAATTCTAAAGAAACAAACAAGCAAGCGTGAAACTGATTGATCCAAACAACTGTAATCTATGTCTGGTAGTGAAACAATCAAATCAATATGGAAATTGGTTCAACAAATAACACTAAACATCAATCAACAAGAAACAAGCGATGGAAAAACTTCAAGCAAACGAACGGGAGGGTTGCAAATGAATCTTGAACAGACAAGTAACCCAGCTAAATAATTCAAAGCTTGAAAAACGAGGTCACAAAGCAAAAAAATACAAGATTCACTTCAATGAAACCAAAAATTGAGCACCTTAACTAAAAGCAATTAAAACAAGCTAATAGATAAGAGAAAGGTGACAAGGGATTAACCAGACTAATGAATTCAGGAGGCAGAATTGAAAAAATCAATTCTATAGGAATCGTTGTGGGCGTAACACAAGCAACTAGTGCCGATCAGCCACTAGCCGTAGCAACAGAGCGACATCGTCACGAAAGTACACATCTTTCACACGACGGTCCGATTCTAGAGTCGTCGTGACTGTGTGACAGGATTCAACGATGCATAGACTTACAAAATAGAGACAACGCGACGTCAGTGCGACTATTTAAATTTTTCAACGACGAACTTAAAAACAATGAAAGGAAAATAAAAACTCCCAGACAAAGACCAATCTATCGTTACAGTCAACAAAGGGATTTCCCAGATTGACCCAGGTAACCCAGAAGACTGATGGTTCAATCCCAAAATCCAAAAGACATTGACTCAAAATCAAGAAAAAGAAAATAAGAGAAAAAAATAGGACAGACTCCCCAATGGAGTTGCCAACTTGTGATGCAGGAAAGTGTTCCCTCTGCGGATAGAGGCAACCCCTCTAGCCCTAGAGTGGGTCTAGTCATAGCAAAGACAGATCAACAATTGATTTCCTTAAACAGTCATCATTAGAGGCCTACCTCAACCGGTGGTCGATGAAGTTCTGTTGCGCTGCTCCAGCTTCTGTTTCCTTCTCTTCAATGAGCGATCAACCTGAAACAATGCAAAAGAAATACAACAAAGCACGTAACCGGAAAACAACAATGATCTATTTGCTCACAAAGTCAAGAACTCATGAGCTATCAAGTAAATTACATACAAGACATAAGAAAACATCATTGATTGTATTAATAATGAAATAAGAGCAAGCTTACAACCAAGTCTTGACGTCGCAAGCCTTCTCAGAGGGTCTAGCCAGTATGTTTCTCAAGCATTCACTCTTCAAGGATGAATCTCCCAACATACAGTGTCTCTCTCTCACTCATAAGCTTTAACACAAAGTTAAGGGAACTCCACAACCTTCCGCAGGCTATCAACAATCCCACACTTGTCACACCCACACCAACTATCTATCAAACTCAAAAGTACTAGCAGCACTACTCAACCAAAGGAATTACTAACTCGCTGATCATATCAAAGGTGAGTGCTTTAATAAGAGAAGGAGTCTCCATGAAATGTGGAAGAGAGAGCTCATCCTCAAGGAAGGTAGCACAAATGACGGAAATGCCATACCAGAGGAGGAAGGGCGACACAAACTATGCCAACAACCAGGCCTGGAGACATCCAGAAGGCCAACTGTTGAAATGAATTTGTCCAAACTGGATCATTACGGGACATAAATTGATTACTCGTGACAACATCGTGAGGATGCAATGCATGCAGACTCATCATCGCAAGACACAACACATAACCTCGCGCTAGCTCTAGAAATCCAACCGTCGTGGGAAATAGATGTACACCAGCGATGGAGTCACGATGAGACCGTTATAGACATAGAAACGTCACGTATATTAAGGGTTTACTCACGACGAGGCAGAAACTTAAGGAATAAGGGTCATTTGTAGCAACTGAGAGCATTTGGTTAATCTTCTTGCATCAGTGGGAAGATATGAACATGTTGATTTGACACATGACACAGTAGAAGGACTGAAATGAGGACAGTGAAAAATTACTGTGTAACAGCTACTGCAACAAAGCCTTTTTTTTAGTATGTCTTGACCAGATTTGGCTATCTAAAACTCTTGATGAGTGAAAGAGGTACGCACTTATTGAACAAAACAATCATCGTACTGACTAAAGAATTTCAGATCTACCACCAGAAGAGTACACCGTATCGCCCATAGGTAAATGGAACTGTTGAAGCCTTAAACAGGATTTTGGAGAATGCGTTGACGAAGATCTGCAACATGTAGTGAAATGGCTGGGATGTGCCTGTACCTGCGGTACTATGGGCGTATAGGACTACTTGCAAGAAGCTGGCAGGACAAGCACCATTCAGGTTGGTCTATGGGGTAGAAGTTGTAATGCTAATGGAGTATATTATGCCTAGCCTGCACATAACATCTCTCATAGGTATGGTAGATCACAAAGCCTTGAAGAAACGACTTGCGCAGTTAATGGAGCTTGAAGAGGACCGATTGTTGGCAGGATTCCATCAACAAGTATAGAAGGAGCGTGAAAAAGCATGGCATGATCGCCACATCAAACTTCACACGTTCAATGTAAATGATCTTGTCTTGTTATATGATAGTAAATTCTCTAAGTTTCCAGGGAAATTTCAGATGCATTGGCTAGGGCCATATATTATCAAAGAAATTATAGATGGAGGTGCAGTTCACCTCACTAAGCTGAATGGAGAACCTTTTCCAGGAAGAGTTGATGGGAGCTGATTGAAGCTATATACAAGGGATTCTGTGCAATGATGATATGGCGACAAGATAGTCTTAGTGCTACAGGAAGTTGCAAATGGAGCATGGGAGTATAAACTACACTACCAGGGTTGGAGGATTACGCAACAAGCGGACTGTGCAGAAAATAGTGAACTTTCAACCTAGGTAGTTATGCGTAGGAAAGGTGATGAGGAAATGTCACATGGATGAAGTTCCAACACCTGTAGTGTTCCTAACTGCACAGTGGGCGAAGGGCCTGCAATTCAATTTGTTCAGATACCTCTGTCAGGAGTTGTTACACAATAATTTTTCATGCCTCCCGCACTTCCCTGTGACATGCCCTGAAGTGCTCAAAACATGATCATTATATAGTATACTCATTGATGTATATAGTTTGAATCCCTCCTTTAACTTTGATTGGAAAAAAATCTAAAGCTTACCCTGTAGAAATAGCTCTTAAAACCCTAAAATGAAGGTCATCGACCTTATGAAGCTCAGAACCATGATGATCACCTGTTGCACCGTGTTAGGCCAGCGATGGCATCGCCATGTTCCCTTGCATACCTCTGATGTTCTCGAAAAGGAAGTTTTCCTAAAGAGGATGAGAAACTTCATGATCTATAAGCTTCAAGAGTGATGAGTTGGAGGTGGTTTTGCATAGATGAGGTCGAATCTTCCTAATTTGACCTCTTGGTCTCATCCCTATGAGCTACCTCCTTGAGATGTGGGCCTAATTCTATCTTTGGAGAAGTCCTAACTTTGTCTCCCAGCCTATAAATTCATCCTCTCCCATTCCCAAATGGTTGGTCTATGTCCATTTTCATCCCTATGTTGAGCTTGTTCTTAGAGGCTATTCATTAGACTTGGAGAAGGAGTGTTTGGAGAGTTTCTTGGCTTGGACTTGGATTACCACTGAAGGAGAGCCTTTCAACATCAAGGATATGGTTGTAAGCTTCCATTTATTCTTTAAATAATATACAACTGCTGGTTCATCTTCCGAAAATATATATGTTCATGTATGTGTTAGCTTGGCATTCCTTGATCAGCTAAGTAGGTTATTATTGGATTTGCTATTGGTTGTGGTATGATTTGTTAGCTCTTGATCATTTTTGTAGGTACATAAGCGCTAAGAGAATCATGAACAAGTTCGTGACACAAGCGGTTCGAGGCTCTCAACAAAGGAAATTGGAATAACATCAAAGCAAGGTAGGTTATCTCTCATTCTAATCTAGGAAGATGTCTAGTTGATTGTCACTTTAGTTGCTAGAACCACTCATTGGGCTAGAGTTTTCGTATCTATGGCATAGAGGATTAGCCTTGTCAAAAAAATGGTGACTCCACTAGGGAGCCTATGACCCTTTCCTTCCCTTTCTTCACCTTGTCTTTTGATGAGTTTGATCAACCATTCATTTTTAGACTTCATTGTTTGTCTATGATCAATGTCATTGTCTGATATGTTAGTGTCAGTCTTTCCAGTCTTCCTCCAGGGATCAAATATGCTCTTACAAAGTGGTTTCAGAGTGTTAAGGTCAAATTTTGTCATTTCAAAGAGTTTGTTGATTATAGTAGCGATGATCGCTACTTTACTCCTGACAGGTGCGATTATTGCAGAAAATTAAGAAAATTAGAGTTTCTTCTCTTATTTCAACTCTATTTTCCTTCTCCCAGTGATTTACCAGTGTGATCTTGGTTGATTTTCTTATTGTTTGATTGCAATCACCTTTTAAATGGTTTTAGAGTGCTTGGAGTTTGATTAGCTCTTCAGGGTTTCTAGGTCTTCTATGTCAACCTTTGTTCACTCGTTGGTCTTTTCATGAATTCTCAGAGATCAATTACTTGTGTTGATGAGTCTTTCTGTGTCCAGACATCCTTTGCAGATCATTTTTGGTTCTTGTGTCTTAAATTGTTTTCATTAGTGGATATTGTGGGATTTTCTTAAGTTCTCTTTGACAAACAATAGATTACAAATCAATTGTCTCATTGGAATCAAAAGGAAGTGTTTGCTTTGCATTTGGTGTTTCGAAAAGTGAAAGTGAAAGTGTTATTCTTTTCATAGTTTTTGAAGCACTTTGAGTTGCATTCAAATCATTGATGTGAAAGCGATTTTCATATTTGTTGGCTTGCTTGCATTCTCTTTTACTTTTGCACTAGATTATGATAGTTGCATTTTGAAAAAGAGAAAAAATCATCATCATATCTTAAGGAAATTTTTCTTTAAGGTTTATTTTGGCATTACATTTGTTTATCATATGAAAGATTAGGTTTCATATTTTTAATTTAGCATTTGAAGATTGTCATGGATGCACTTTTGCATTTGGTTTGATGCATGATTTGAGTGATCTTCTTCCCTACATAGATAACTTTCATCGAATTGAAGGATTTCATTTCATCATTTAGTTTGCATTTTAGGAACAGGTAACATCATTAAGGCCTTGAAATTGAAACATAATTCCAAGATCAACTTTAAAATCTATCAATTAATCTACGGAGCATTTGAAACATTGACATTCGCATTTAGTGGTCTAGGCTAGAGACGTATTTTGAAGTCTTTAGAACTTAGCAACTGTCATTCACTTCGGCATTAGACAGCGCTGGCATGGAATTGTGCTCCTCGTACCATCGCATATATAAAGGGAGACCACCATAGGTTGTAAACATTTATCCGTAGGAAGCCAAGTCTACCGCTCTATAAACGTGATACATCGAACACAACATTCGGGGAGATTTCCTACACATACGTCAAGTCCTTGGTAAATATATTTGCTAAGGTGTATATTGCAGTTCACGGTTACTTGGTACTCCTTTTACCTAGATTCACCTGGGTACTCATTTCGATCTTTTCTAACTCTTTGAATTTGAAAAGATCATCAAGCGACTTGTCCTTTCAAGCTCAAAAAACTATTAAAAGACACTAGAGTCACCTTTTTTCCCTTTTCTTGACTCTTCAAAGATGAAAAGGCACTGTTTTTGTTTCTAAAAAAAATAACTGCTCACGGTAAACATGTCAAACCCAAGCAAATGCTTCTTGGAACAATATTGAGTAATTCCCTATTAATTTCAAGATTGTTAAAGCCCTAAACGAATTTTTCTTTCCTTTTTGCTGTTGAGAGGAAGTCATTTTGGATGATCCATTGAGTCCATCTCATAGTTCCCATTCATTGTCTGATACTGAAGGGTCCTCCCAAGGAGTTCATCTAGAACTTCCTCGGTCACTTGAGGATCAAGGTTTTGAACTTGGAATTGTTCCGAGCATCTAACCTTTTTCTTCTTGTCTGCCTCCATTAGATTCATGGTTACCTCAAGAATCTGATCTGGATTCCTTTAATAATCCTATTTAGACCCTTGAGAGTCCGTAGACCCTTGAAAGTTCGTAGAGTCTTGTTGTCTATTCGTTAAATACATTGTTCGATCCTGGTATTCCTTTGGAGTTATCTCCTCACATGTCCCAGGTTCCTCGTCACTAATTGTTTCCATCTATGGAATTAGAAGGTGAAATTCAAGTCTCCTCCAGGTCATTCAGAAGTTTTCGCTACCCATACTCCTCACGTGGATGATGAGTAGGGATATGAATTCCCTCTAGAAGGATTTCCTTATAGAGGAACAATCTCATCTCTCACTTATCCTGAAACTAGTGGACCCATGTTGCCACATGGTTATACCACTTTGGCTCAGTTAGTCTTAGGTACTCCTAATTCCTTGTCATTGTATCAAAACCCCATCTGGTCTTCTAATGCTATGCCTACAATAGGTTTGTTCATTCTAAACACAACCTCTTGAACTACTGTACAAACTGCAGTCACCTCAATTCCTATTCAACCTACCATTCCATCACAACCTATCTTGTTGTTTCAATCGACGCTTCCGGTTCAACCGACTGTCTCAGATCAGGTCTTAGTAAGTTCTTCAACAACATGTGTCACCACCTGGCGGGCAAGATATGAATATTCCTATTATGTTAGGGAAAACCAATGTGAGTGGATTACAAATTCACATGGTTGGAATGAATCAACCTTTTTATGGTGCTATTCCTAACCCTACTGGTCTGTCCAGGTCAGGTAACGTCCAATATCAATAATCGTATATGGCTCAGGTCCCATTCCAGCAAGCTTATGTCCCATATGGTTCAAAAGCCTTGGTTAATACACCTTACATTCCTCAAGCTAAAGCTTATGTCCAGCCTAGTCAATCCGTTATTCTTGGCGGATATGGTCAGATTCAATTCAAGAACTATCAAAACCCTCAGGGTATAACCCAAGGAACTATCTAGCTACCCTTGCAGCAACAAGGAAAACCTTTGCAGCAACAAGGACAACCTCCACAGTAGCAAGGGAAATATTTGCAGCAGCAAGTGAAACTATTACAGAAATAGGGGTAACCTTTGCCACAGTCACAATAGCCTTTGCAGCTGCAAACTCAGTTTGTTCAATAAACCTCCCAACACTTATCCTCACAAGGTCAACCATTCCAACAACAAGGTCAACCTTTATAGCAACAAAGTCACCGTTTGCAACAACAAGGTCAACCTTGGCAACAAAAATCTTTATATTTGTATCAGCAAGGTCAGCCTTTGCAAGGCCAAGGTCAACCCCTATAGCAACAGGGTCAATCTCCTTACATTCAGGGTCAATAGGTTCAGTGACCTTATAATCCATACGATGTTTACAATGCTTATCAATGACCTATGGTAGGACAATATCAGGCCTACCCTGGACCCAATGCGCCTTACGGTCAAGGGAACCCTCAATGGGGACAAAATCGGGTTCCATATGGACAAATCCTCCATTTTGGGGGAAAACTCCTAACCAACAAGGTTGGAATCTACATTTTGGGTCTCCTCAAAGACCCTATATGTCGTTTAACACACAATTGTCTTTTTTGGATATGTTGGAACTTCCCAATGTCTCGAGGCTCATGAATGATCACATTCTTCATTCGCCTTATTGGCCTCTAGTCCCAGTGAAAAATTTGAGCGAATGCCCCAAATTCGAGGGAAAAGCTAAGGAGGATCCGCAAGCTCACGTGATGACATATCACCTCTGGTTCTCCTCCAATTTATATGTCGATAATTCTATCTATCTTCAACTCTTTTAGAGAACTCTCACAGGTTCTTCCGATAAATGGTACATTGAATTGCCTTGAGGTACCTACAATGACTTCAACTCTCTTGCTATGGATTTCCTCACTCATTTCCAATTGCCGATTCAATATGAAACTGGCACTCATTTTCTTACATCCCTTAAGCAAGACACCACGACCTACATTTCCAATCATATCCATGAATGGAGATGTCAGCGTTGCCTCATCAAGTTTGAGATTGTTGATGAGTTTTTGATAGAATGGTTCATAAAATAATTCGTCAGCAAAATTGCTAAGGACATAACTATGGTCGGATGCATTACTGAAGAGCAAGCTATCGCCCATGCCCAGTATTTAGACTTGGCTTATTCGCAATCTGGCACATTGTACCAGATGTTACTTGATGCTCCAAGACCATCATCAGATCTAAGAGCATCAAATTCTACGGATACACCACCTGTTAATGGTGTCATTGGTTCTGTGTCTTAGACCTCTGCAAATGCTTCTTCGAAGCATAAATATGTCTCAAACATTGGTTACAATAATCCCTCCAAAATTTCATCCAGTCTTGGTAAAACCTCTGAGGTACATGTTTTTGAGTCTTCCATAATAGATAAGACATCTAAAGGTAAAAAGAAGGGAAAAGGTAAGGCCAAAGATGATGCCCCTAAATGGGACCCTCCTAAATTATCTGTTGATGATGCTTTTCAAAGAAAGCTGAAGAATCCTTGCCTGATCTATGAGGAGGATCATTACACTAAGGATTGTCCCCAACGATCTGAAGTTAGTCACATGCTGAAAGGGACTCCAGCTATCTTAAAAGAACCCTTTCCATCACAGCAGACGCAGTTGGTAGACCAGCCTCAGTCCTCTACTTCCTCAGGTTCTCAAGTGTTCATGATGTAAGGTTCATCACCTATCTCGATCGCTACTCG
>APFE030775974.1:0-133478 GCA_000404065.3 Pinus taeda
AAATCGCTCCCGGATTCGCTCCCAAACTGGGAGCTTCTGAAAATGGTCGCTCCCGCTCCCGCTTCCGCTCCCGCTCCCTGCTTCCGCTCCCGCTCCCAAGTAACATAGATGGTCCCCCAAAAATCTTTAGGGAAGCAAAAGAGGAGAAGATACAAGCCATTCAGGATTGGCTAGTACCCCGAGATGTGACTGCGCTGAGGAGCGTCTTGGGAATTTGCACCTACTACAAGAAGTTTGTCAAGGGGTTCTCATAGCTGGCAGCACCCTTGACCGATTTGACCAAAAGAGGGGCTTTTGCATGGACTGATGGAGAACAGGTTGCCTTCGACCGCCTCAAGGAGGTGATGAGCAGTTGCCCAGTCTTGGCTCTTCCAGATTTTACCCAGCCATTCACTGTGAAGTGTGATGCACCCATGGTGGGAGTTGGAGCAGAATTGTAATGGGAGGGGCATCCCATTGCTTTCGAGAGTCGGAAGCTCCTACCACATGAGTTGTCATATTCCATATATGACAAAGAGATGTTGGCCATCATGCATGCATTGGCCAAATTCTGACAATACTTGGTGGGCAACAGATTTCGAGTGAAGACTGATCACAATAGTCTTTGTCACTTCATGGGGTAGTAGGGCCTCAATGACAGGCAACAGAGATGGGTTAGGAAGGTGCAGGCCTATGACTTCGACATAGAGTATGTGTAGGGAAAGCACAATGTGGTGGTCGATGCTCTATCTCGAAGACCAACTGGGTTATCCCTCATGAGCATCTGCCATGATTGGAAGGCTCAACTATTGGTGGAGTACTCCAAGGACAAGAGGGCATGCAAGGTATTGGACGGTACCCATGGAAATAAGTGTTACTAAGTGATGGATAAGGTCATCTATCACAAGATGCGCATTTTCTTAGTACCCAACTTGCAGTTGAAAGAGATGGTGCTCCAGGAAGCACATGACTCACCATTATTCGGGCAAACCAGGGGTTCCATAAAACATATATGGTAGTGAGGGAGAGATTCACGTGGAAGGGTCTCAAGGGGGATGTGTTGAAGCACGTACGAGAGTGTGAGGCATGTCAGAGGAACAAGGAGGAGTAGATCCACCCTGCAAGATTGCTACAACCACTTCCCATCCCCGAGGGGAAATGGGAAAGTATCTCTATGGATTTCATCATAGGGCTCCGCATGATGCAGGGGAAGGGTTGCATCTACGTAGTGGTTGATAGATTGACCAAATATGCCCACTTGTTTTCGATCCCCACCAGATACATGGCTGCATAGGTTGCAAAACTGTTCTTTCGGGAGATTTTCAGGTTGCATGGACTCCCCAAGAACATTGTGAGTGATAGGGACAACAGGTTCATGGGAGGTTTCTGGTAGGAACTTTTCAGATTGGTTGGGACCAAGCTCATTCCTAGCATCAGTTACCATCCTCAGACAGATGGCCAGACCGAGAGGGTTAATTAGTGGTTGGAGGGGTACCTGAGTAACTACGTGACCTGTCAGCAGAGGGCTTGGATTCAGTGGTTGCATCTGGGCGAGTACTGCTGCAACACCACCCACCACATGTCCATTGGTAGGACTCCTTTCTATGCTTTATATGAATATGATGCATTATCTTTTGCTAACATTGTTTTTGGAGACAGTCGAGCCCCAAAGGCCAAAGACTGGGTCCAACAGAGCCAAGACATCCTCAAGGCTCTCAAGGATAACCTGGTGATATCATAAAATTAGCAGAAGGAGACCGACACAGGACGAAGAGGCATTTCGAGGAAGGGGACTTGGTATACCTCTAGCTACAGCCTTACAGGAAGTCCACGCTGAAGCAGAAGGGGGCCAAGAAGCTACAACTACACTTCTATGGGCCCTACTATGTGATTAGACAAGTTCAAGAGGTGGCCTATGAGCTAGAGCTGCCTCAGGGGAGCAGGATCTACAATGTCTTTCATGTCTCATGCCTTAAAAAGGTGTTGGGACAACATGTGACAACCACAGTTGATTTACCCCCACTGGATGATGAGGGCCACTTGGTTTTGGAACCTGAGGCCATCTTGGAGAGCAGGGAAAGGAAACTGAGGAGCAGGACCATCAAGGAGTTCTTGGTGCATTGGAAGAACTTGCCAGATGAGGATGTTGCCTAGGAGGGTGAGCACATCTTAGAGCACCTAGCTTTGAGGTTGCTTGAGGGCAAGAAACATTTGGGAGGGGAGGACTATCATGTCCCTTCTCAAACACAATTGTAACAAGGTGCTGCTACACAATTTTGCACAATTTTGGCTAAGGAAGAGAACCCATCATTTTCGACTTAGGGACTTAGGAGGCAATTCGACTTTATTTGGCTGCCAGTGGAATGTGGGGGCCACCCACATGAGAATTCGGATTGGGCCATTCAAATGGCTTGGAGGGAAGTCGAATGGGTGGATGGAGGGGCTCATATGAGTCAAGGGAGGTCCAAGGAGTCATAAGGAGGAAGCAGCTCTCATTTTGGATTCATTCTTACATCTTGCAAACAAACTTACTTGATTGTTTGCTCTATTGTTTCGCTGAGTCAACCGTATGTTTAGCCACAAATCTCTCAAGTGGAAGATTCAACCTCTATTTCGGGGGACCTTCCATGCCCACCCTAGAGAGGCAGTTCCATAAGTATTTCAAGAGTTTCGGGGGTGAGTTATAGCACTACCATTCAGCCAGAATAGGGAGTGTGTATTTCTGGGTAGCTAGAGAATACGCAAGGGGAGTTTGGAGCCATAAGAGATCAAGTATTTGCTGGGAGAGTTAGTGGACTGAGAGAGGCGAAATAGGCCAGCATTCTTAGTGAGTTTGGGAGCCAACAAGGCCAGCATCCCAACATTTCAAATTGTTGGGCTTTGGGACAGCGTAGAGGCCATTCCAGCAGTTTTTGTGGAGCTTAGGAGTAGGTGCCATAGGCCAAAAGCCCATCCGGGAAGTCAGGGATTTGATAGTAACGGTCATCCCAACACTTTGGGACCATTTCCGGAAGGATTTACAAGTAGTTTCTTGCAGACCGAGTTTTACAATTGTAGTTGAAGTTGGACTCCAAGGGGGTCGAATTTCAAAAGTCTAAACCAACCAAAATCCTTCGTTGGTTTTTTGGGTTTACGCCAAGGAGTCCGGCGTTAAAAGCACATATTTTTCTGGGCATAGGAAGTGGTTCTTTCAGTGATTCGAACTTTAGTAGGAAGGCAGTTTTCTATGCAGCACAATGCAGATTGGTGCAGCGGTAGGAAAACCTTCAGTTCAGCCATTTTCTCACCTGGGTTTGGTCATGCTTGTCCATTGAGACAAGCCTAGTTGCACCATCTTATAATCCATTGTATTTTTCCTTAAGAAAAGTAATAAAATGGCTCAGCAATTTCTTATTTGCAACATCTCCATGGGTGTTTAATGTGTATTTCGTTTTTATATTCTACTGTGCAGATTATTTGCTTTATATCACTTGTATTCCTATTTAGGATCATTACATTCTTTAAAAATGATCTCAAAAGCTTTGATACCATGTTGAGTTTTCAAGTGCAATAGATGCAAGCACAATATTTTTAAAATACTAATAATTACTTCTAATGATATAGATTTTTCTTAACAATTCTAGTTTATCACTAAGTAATTACACTTTAGAAATTCCACCATAAAAGCATAAATGCAGTAGAGATCACAATGCACAAAGAGAACACAAGATTTACCCTGTGAAAACCCACTTAAGGGAAGAACTCAACAACCTTTTCTTAGAGAGATTCTTTAGTGCAACAAGAGATACATCTTATGCTACTAGTCAACTATGAAGTCAAATTGACCAGCAAAGCTTATGGTCAAACTTGGTCCACAACCCTCAAGTCAAACTTCCCTACAACTTGGCCCTACAACTCAACCTTGCAACTTGTCTAGATTTCACACATGTGAGATTAGAGAGACACAAGCTAAAGGGAGAGAGAGAGAAAGATGATCTTTGTCCTTCTATTCATTCTTTTTGTCCTTCGCTTGGATGCCCAAAAACTATCTTGCTATTGAGAGGTCGAATGCCTTTATACACTGTTTAGCCTTCGCGAATGGGTGTGCCTCTTCACAGGGCCCAACTTGACATGAGAGAGGGACAACTTGATTTGAGGGAGGTCCGTCTTAACAATTTTGGAGCCAAAAATTCAAATTTCAAAATTCAAAATTTTCTCTTTTAAATCTGATATGAAGAACATGTCTTACAATAATTCCTTCAAGGGCTAAATAATCAAAATGACATGAAGAACATGCCCTACAAATTCTTTATACATTACAAGGGCTAAAATATAAATTATGAAGACCGACCATAGCTACAAAAATTCAACATAAATTACCTTGCTAAATAATTTTCTACACCTCGATTCTCTCCATTGGACACATAAATTCATCAACACTTGTACTATATTATTTTGTAAAATAATTCCCTACCACTGCATTGGGTTGGGAGTTTGGAGTTAAATATTGAGCTGTCTATTTGTTCCTGAAATAGAATCCTTGGCATTCAATCAAAAACAATTCCAATTCCTAAAAGCTAAAATGCATAATAAATTACATGTTACATATTTTCTGTAATAACTAAAACATGGATATCAATATATTTCATTTTCTATTTACCTTTCTTAGAGGAAATGTAACCATGCAAACATAGAAACTTGGAAAAAATGATCCTTACCTGAGATATGGAAGTGACATATTTTTTAAGAGCGGAGGGTGACGAAGAACAAGTGTCTTCCATTCTTCTTTATCAATCTTCCCATCATGTTTTGTGTCTGCCTCTTCAAAGGTCTTGAATAATAAAATTGAATTCAGTAAACGAAGAATTCAAGAAGACATGCACACACAGAATATATATAGGATTACATGATTAGGGATTTGTTCTATAACTACACTAAAAGTTGACTAGTATCACAAAATTCTATTTCAGGGACTCTCACTTATTAGCTTCTCTTCTGACCCTTAGTTGCCAGAATTCATTAGTCTAGTTTTCTTCCAGAGTAATTGGCATATTGCCAGCCGAAGTTGGCATTCAAGTTAACAAAGGGTGTTGTGTTAGCCTTATGTTTGATTTATTCAAATGTGGAAATCAAATCACGGAGACATGATTTATAATGCAAAAACAGAACATACATTTTACATAAACACACCATAACACTAAATTGGAGGAACACTGCACAAAGCCATACTTTATTCATATTTGAATATTCATACAAAGATTACGCATCTCATTATACTGTTAAGAATGAATTCAACAACATTTCAACATAATACTATCATAATCTCACTAATTACCTCACCAAATAAATAGCAAAAGAAAGCAGTTACTAAGTAAGTGATAAGTGTCTGAAGGCTTGTCACAATCTACATTTTTGTGACTGCAATACCTCGCTGATTGCAGTCAATAGCTGGTCACGGTCTCCTTGTTTGCAACCAGAATGATTTCTTGATGGTGGTCATAGAGTCATTTGTGGTCATGGATTCTCATCTTGTCCAAAACTTAGGCCAACATCTCCATTTTGAGTTTTCTAGTGCAATAGAGACAAGCACTAATTTCTGAAATACTGATAAATACCTCAAATGATATAGATCTTCTTTCAACAATTACACTTCAAAAATTCAACCATAAAACCATAAGGACAGTAGAGATCACAATGCACTACGAAAACACAGGATTTACCCTGGGAAAACCCACCTGGGGGAAAAGTGCAGCAATATTATTTTCTTAAAGAGATTCTTCATTTCAACAAGAGATACATCTAATACAGCTAGTAAATTATGAGCTCAAACAGACCAACAATGCTTATGGTAAAACCTGGTCAACAACCTTCAAGTCAAGCCTCCCAATTTTCCCAGGAACTCGTTCTGATCTGACCTACCTTAGGCCGAATTTCGGCCTCCAGCATATGCCCAGAAAACTCGAACTTACAGAATTTCGGCCTGCCCAGAATTTTGGTGTAACGATCCATCTCAAATTACAGGCAACATAAGAATACTAGCATGTATACGAGACATGCATATGATAGCTACATATGCATGCATTGCATGCACTGTGTTAGTATGCATATTAACTTATTATGAAAATTCCCAAGTAAAGGGTAAATGAATTAATTATTGAAAGTATTGTACTAGTATTCATACCAATTTAATTACATAAAGTGTCTATGTATGGAAAATGAATTAAATAGTAAAAGAATTAATTAATACCCTATTTTATAATATATTAATTTCATTTCAATAATAACATTTTAATTAAATAATAAATAATTATTAATATTACTATAGGACAAGGTTAATTAACTTCATAATCCGGGCAAGTCATGCTAAGGTACTTAAAAGATCCTATTCTCGAAGTCGGTTGAAATGATAAAGTTCAAAATTCCATCTAATATATATTTAAGTAAAAATCTGATTTAATGTATGTGTAATTTAAAATAAAGATGACTGACTCAAGTAATAAAATATTAAGGGATAAGGACAAGGTTGATCGGAGGAAAAGAGGGTGGGATTTCTTCGGAGGGAAGGATCCTTCCCTATATAAAATAAAAAAAGAAAAGTGAGTTGGCGGGGCGGGTGGGGGGCGTACTTTTGGACAAAAAATTGGATGGGGAGGAAGAAAATGGAGAATCTGGGAGAGAAATTTTGTGAAGTAACGAATGAGCCTTGGGGATCAAGATTTCAAATATAGATCTATGAGAATTGGGCCCTGTTCTTGGAGGTTTTGGGCACACGGTCCAAAAGGTTTCCTTTTCGAAGCCTTCTGGGTTTGGGATCCGGAAAGACTAATCCCAGACAGGCAGGGAGGAATTTGGTTGGTTTCGTATCAGGAGAACAACATCATCTAGGGATCAACACCAACTCAGAAAAAACAAGTACATATGTCTAAATTGATTTCTTTAGTTATAAAATTGAAAAGTATATTCTACTAGAAATGAAATTATCTGAAATTATAATTATAGTCAGTTAGAAATGAATTTAGATAGACAGGGATATATTGCTAAAAATGTAATTACAATAACAAGCGTTACATTTGACCTGCCTAGCAAGTCACATGTACGAAGTCTAGAGAGAGAGAAATGCGAGTTAGAGAGAGAGAGAGAGAGTTGCGTCCTTTCATCCTACTTGTTCTTCTTGTCCTTCAGTTGGAAGCCCAGAAATTGTCTTTCTTGTGTGTGTTCGATTAGTGCCTTTGTGGAGGAGGTCGAATGCCTTTATATAGTGATTTGTCTGTCTAGAATGGGTGTGTCTCTTCACTAGGCCAACTTCACTTGAGGGAGGGCTGACTTGTGTTATGAAACCAGCTCAAAAAAGATAGAAAAGATAGATCAACGCCTTAGAATTCAGCCTCTTCGAGGGGGCAACCTCCTTTACATTACATAAATGAACAATTCTTGGATGATACAAATGAAAAGACCTCCTTTCTATATATAGGAGTCTAAGGGGTCATAATATAATCAGAGCCGACATAACAATAATAATCTAAGGGCACAATAATAACAATAGTGGGCTTCTATGGGGCTCAATAGTAACAATATGGGCACTACATGGGTACATCAATATAATAAGGGGGTTGTACTAATAATAATAAGGGGTTACACTAGTAGTATAGGGGCCTAACAACTTGACTATTTTGCAACCAAAAATTCAAAATTCAAATTTCGAAATTTTCTCTTTTAAATTTGACATGACGAACATGTCTTATATAAATTCATTCAAGGGCTAAATAATCAAAATGACATGACAGACATGTCTTACAAATTCTTTATACATTACAATGGCTAAAATATAAATTATGAATACCGACCATAGCTACACAAATTCAACACTCCCTCTTCGCTAGGGAGGTATTCATAATGACTAGATAGATGTTCTTCATTGTGAACAAATTTCTCTAAGAAAAAGGTTATAACGAATCATCACAATAATCAGGTCACAATTGTGACAAATGGTAATCCCATAGCATCAACCATTTACCATAATTCAGGTCAGCACTTCAGACCTATGGTATAGCCTCACCATAATTTGGGTCAATGCCTTAGACACAAGATAAATCAATTGCATCAACTAATCACCATCATTTGGGTCAGCACTTCAAACCTATGGTATGTGCTCACCATAACTCGGGTCAGTACTTCAAACACATGGGATATCATTTAGCATACAACTAGTCACCATAATTCAAGTCAGTACCTAACACATGGCATCCTGACTAGTCTTGGTTCACCATCATTTGGGTCAACGACACATAATGAATCACCAAAGACCAAACACTAATTGCACAATTCACGACCCGGTGCTAAATGAACATGATGCTCTAGGACCACTCTTCCTAATTCGATCATATATGACACAAGAAGAATGTCATCCTTTGCCACACCATTCTCCCTAATTTGGGTCATTGTACTTTACATAGGGAGAAGGTCAGTCCACGATGCTATCTCATCAACACTCCCTCTCAATGAGAGAGGCATTCTCAACAAATCCAAGCTTGTCCCTGAAGTGTACAAATTTTGCTCAGGACAAAGGCTTTGTAAGAATATTAGCAATCTACTCATACTAGAGCTTCATTGCTCCCTTTTTCACCATGTCAAAGATGAAGTGGTACTTGATCTCAATATGCTTCGACCTGTCATAGAAAACTGGATTTTCTGTCAACTTCACACAACTTTGATTATCACAATATATCATGGTCCACTCGAGCACATGACCAAACAATCCTGTGAGTAACTTTTGAAGCCACACTGCTTCATAGCTCACCAAGCTAGCTACAATATATTATGCGTCGATAGTATTGAGTGCGACAGATGTCTGCTTCCTCGTCATCCATGAAATCATAGCAGAGCCCAAATCGAAGCAACCTCCTAAGGTACTCTTTCTATCTTAAACACTCTATTGACCACTACGTGTTAACTACCCATAGCAGTACACACCCTTTTTTGCAAAAGGGATAGCGCTTGATTGACGTGTTCGTGCCATTCGACTGTCATCATCAGCACGATCATGTTATGTTGTAAACCCAGTCTGCATGTGTAAATTATAAATAATCTTAGCAGATCTGAGTCAGGTATGTAAACTAACTAGGCTAACCTAATTTTCTAGTGATAATCTACGTTCTGGAAGGTTTTCTGTCTCACCAATCCATGATCGGCAAAGTTTTCCTTCAGCCTAACCCCAAAGCCGGAATGAATTTTGTCATTAGAATCTTAGGGGAATCCTAGTGTGCTTCGAGTCTATGCAAAAGTAATTTGGAAATAATTCTAACTATTTGGTTAGGTTATTACAAATTGCTTGATCTACTAGATTATAGTTGTGTCGCAGAACTGGGTGGTCTATCAGGGTCTGTGTCAAATGGGTTTTCCCCCTTTAGATGTAAAATTGTAAAAGTCATGATGTAAAGTGTCTTGAGGGTTAGAAAATGTTTTAATCCCCTTATAAGTCCTAAGTCCTAGGTCCTAGGTGATTTTTCCAAAGGCTAAGTTCGAGGATCCAAAATTAAAAATAACTAAAAAAATAATAAAATAATAATAAAATAAAATAAAATTTAAAAAATAAATAAAAAATTTGAAAATTAAAATAAAATAATAATAAGTCAAAATTTTGAGGAAATAAATGCAAAATTTAAATTTTTAATATATTAAAATGCATTTAAAAATTCGACAAATGAGATTAAAAGGGATTTTGATCCTCATCGACGGTCGAGATCATTTTGACATGGATCACTCGAACTAACCATTGGGAAATTTTCCTTTAAATAGGGTGCCAGGGGTCATTTGATATCAGATTGGATTTGAGAGTCTGGTGCTAAAGAAAGCTCTATTGTAGTCATTTTTTGTGCAATAAAGAAAGACTTTGGAGTTAAAAATCTTGCTGGTGTTACTCTTCTGGAAGTGCTATAAGATGATTTATTTTTCTGCATAATTTTATTTTCAGCCATTGATTATAGCTTGATAAAGATTGATTTAGGCACAGGTATCTTGTCCGATCTCTGGGGTTTGAATGATAGTTTAGATTCTGAAATATAATGGCAGGTATCTCCATTTGATCTGGATTTCACTATTGTTTTCTCCTTCTATGTTAATAGTTGATTTTAAGTTGTGCAGGAAATCTTAGTTCTGAGTTTACTGAGCGTTAGGGGAAGTTCTCGGCTGAACCAAACAACTCCCAGCTTGCGTTTTCTGGAAGAGCCCAGCCAGTTTTAATTCCAGGCTTATCATTTGAAATTTTCTTATGAATGCAAGAAGGGTTTTCTGAAGTATCTCACATTAAGTTTAGATTCTGAAAATATTACTATGGATTATTGACAAATATGGCTGCTTAAGAGTTGAAAATCTGTAAATATTGTAAATTTTTAGCTGGTTTTAGGGTTTTCAGTTTTGTTTTTTTGGCACATTTTACTTCTGGGTTTTCTGTTTTTTCCATTGCAGGTTGCAGGTATAGATTTTAAAAGTTTTTCAGGATTTCCAGCAGGGATAATCTTCAGCAGATTTTCTAGTTTTCTGAGGGAATTTGATGGTTTATCAAAATTGTTTTGTTGCTTGGGGCTTATTTTTATTTGCAGAGAAATTTCTAAATTTTTTAGGAGGCTGTGAACTTGCCTTGCGTCCTTTGCTCCAGCATTCTACCAACAGCACTAAAAATCTGCAGCTTTCTCTTTCTTCGCTACTATTATCGTAGTCCCACCACTCCTCTGCGTTTTCTTTCACCAACGTGCTGCCCCAGCTTCGTTTACCCAGCGCTACGCATATCCAACAGCCTCCATCTTCTGGCATCGAAGCTGCACATCTGCTGGCGTCCCACGCTGTCCTCATTCCTTTGGCCCGCATAACCTTTCTATGTCCTTATTTCTTCCGTAGACCCATCTTTCTCGTCGCTGCCATTCATCCTCCGTTTGCCCACGTATCATCACCAAAGCTCCATCTGTTGCCTCTGCGTGTTGCCACATGCGCACTTCTCTACCCACGCAACTCTTGCTCCATCGAACCATCTCCACGCTCTTTTCCACCTGCATGCGTTTCTCCCTCTTCATCGTAACTCTATCTCGCAGTCACCATCACATTTCCTTCTACGCCTCTCCCACAACATTCACATCCAAATCTGCAATACACATCCCTCAAATACGCTCTCTTCCTTCTACCATTGATCATCTGCAAAAAAATATACATCTGCACTCCATACACTGCTGCTCCTCACACTGCCGCTGCCATCCAACCTTCATGCCGTCCAACCTTCACGCCAATAGTCCCTTCACACTACAATCACTGCTGCCACTCCAAAATCAAATTTCGCTGTCCAAGCCGCCGGATTCCCTTACATTCTGCAAACACTAAACAAAGCATTTCGATTCCCTTTGTACATACAGCGAGGGTTATAGTTAGTTTTATGCGTTGGTTAAAATAAAGCTAGGATTATGAAAGCATTTTTATTAGGTAAAGATTTAGTATAGGTTCCTCTTTTTTATTTATTTTGAATATATTTAAGTTTTGTATCTATTCGATTTGCTTTTCTTTTGGTTAGGCTTTAGTTTTAATATTTAAGAGTTTTTAAAGTTAAATTTTGTTCTAATTTTAAAGTAAAAAAAAATCATAAAATTAAAATATTATAAATAAAAAGAATCGATTTTCATTTTTTATAGATTAGGTGTTAGCCTTTATTTTTGATCTCATTTGGTTTAGCATTTAGTTTAGTTTAGTTTAAGTTTTATTTTATTTTAGAATAAATCAAAAAAATTAATAAAAGATAAAAAATTCATAAAAGTCAAAGACTCAAAAAGTTTCTTTTTATTTTTTAGACTTCAGTTTAGATTAGATTTTATTTAGGATTTAGTTTTGTTTAACTTTTAGACTTTAAATTTTATTAAATAAAAATATATATATATATATATATATTATATATATTATATATAAATTAAATTTTGAAAAGGCTGATTAAAAATTGGAAATTCTTTTTTCTGTTGTGATGAAGTTAAATGTGCTTAAAATGTTTATATCTGGAAATTAACTCCTTGAAATCTGGTCAGCATTTAAATTTCATGGTTGTTTAAAGCATTCCTTCTTTAGAAATTTAATTGTTGGAATATTGTCAAGGCATTGTGCATTTATTGATTATCTTGCATCTGGAAAAGTTAATCTTTGCTTGGGTTATTTGATGATAAATGATTGTTTTACATGGTTTATACTTCTGCAACATTTAACAAATAATCATTTAATCATTAACTCCATAAGGCACTGGTACATTAATTTCTAAATCAATCAAGTGCTAAGTTGCCTTGTTGGGTCTCCCAACCCAAATGGTCCACAGTTGGTCTTCATTCATCCCATAGGGTCTAACCCCCTTAGCCTCGGAAGACGGCTTAAACGGAGAGATCGCGGATCAGAGTGACAGCCCCCAGTCTGAGCGTTGTCGTGACAATCTGTGCAACAACACACTCCTTGCCCAATCTGCATTTGTGTATCCCTACAGTTGTATGTCACTGTTTTAGACATATCTCAAACCAAAGTCATCGTACCGTGCAAATATCTCAATATATGCTTTGTTGTTATCCAATGATCATGTCTCGGTTCCACCTAGAATTGGCTCAACGTATTCACTACAAAGCAAATGTCTGGCCTAGTGTTAACCAAATATATCAGTGAGCCAATCGACTTCTAGCACATGGATGGATATACCAAATCAGATAGTGTGTCTCTCAACTTTCTCAGATTTGTAACCATGGGAGTTGATCATTCCAAACTTCTACAGGATCTTGATGATATATTTTCCTTGACCATTAAAAATCTCACCAATTTTTTGCCATATTTCTAGTCCCAAATAATAGTGCATCAACCCAAGATCCTTCATATCAAATTCAACGGCCAACTCCCTCTTATTTCGAATAATGATATGCTCCACACCTGTCAAAAATAAGTCATCAACATAGAATAATGGAATCACAAGTTCATTCTTCTCGACCTTGAAGTGTAGGTTTGTTAGTTTTTGGTAGCAACGAGCAGGTGTTCTAGTGTCTATGGTGACCAAGAGGCTAAGGAACATGAGATCTACAAAACCCATAAAAGGTTTTGCGAGAAAAGCTTTAGAAATAACTCAATTAGATTAATTGACCAATAATTAAATATTTCCTAAGCATAACTTAGGAAAATTGGTTAATTAAATTAGATTAATTGAGGATGGTCGATTTTTCTCTAGAGGCTTCTGGAAAAGTAAATTGATGGGGTCAAGATGATCATAGCCATCGATTGAGATGTGATCATGGCCATTGTTTTCCCAACAGAAGATTATAAGAGCAAGGTCAATGGGGTTGGAGAGACACAGAGTTGACCAGTTCGACTACCCAGTTGCAGTGATTCAGCAATGGCGCAATTGAAGCTAAGGAGAGAGGTAGCAACAGAGGTTCAACAAAGATTTGGGAGCAGGGTTCGGGAGGAGATTTCCTCAGTATTTCTAGTATTCGAGTGACAGGAAAAGGAGGCCAAAATTATCTACAAGGAGGCCGAAAACAACTAGTGCGAGTTAGCTAGTCAAGCTAGTGCAAGTTGCAAAGGCAACAGTTCATGTGTCAGTGCCAAAAGGTGGTCTAGAGGTAGAGCGAGTGGCTTCAAAGCAGTTGGAGGCAAAGTGACTGCCCAAAAGAGCTTTTGGGGGTTGTAAGAATTGACCAGAGCCACAAGTGCACATTTCTGGGCAGAGGTGCAAGTAGCCTGAGGAAGTGCGAGTTGGCTCGAGAAGGGCCAGATTGAGGTGTAAGAGGGAGAGAGTGAGTCTCCAGTATATTTTGCCAATGGAGATCAGTATTTGTCGGAGGTTTGCCATTGAAAGGAAATCAATTGTAATTTCTGTTGTTGAATAATAACAAAACCCTCACCCACTGCACTGGTTTTCCTTTTGGGTTTTTTTCCAGGTACATTTGTCCAAAATAATGGTGTCAAAATTATTGTGTGTGCATTATTTTCTCAATTCCAGTATTTTATTTTCCACAGCGTATTTTATTTGCGAAGATTGCAGTAGTGTATTGTCCGTTATTTGCCATAATATTAATTTATAGAAGACAAATAAATTGCACAAGTTAGGAAAATAATGCCTAGTCACTACAATCGTCGATATCTCACAAGCTATGGATCAACATCACTTTTGGAGAAACCATGTCTTGTCAGATAACTGTCAGTGCATGTATACCAAGCTCTCGTTGCTTGCTTAAGTCCATACAAGGCTTTCTTCAATCCACAAACATGAGACTCTCTACCATGGACCTCAAAACCCTAAGGTTGTTCAATACACACTTCTTCCTCAATTATGCCAATATGAAAATCAATGTTTACATCCATTTGATGTAAGTTCCAACCCATAGAAGAAGCAATAGAAATAACAAATGTAATGGTATTGTACTTGGTAACCGGAGCAAAAGTCCCATCATAATCTTCTCTGTCTTTCTGGGAGAACCCTCTAGCCACAAATCTTGCCTTGTATTTGTCAACACTGCCATCCACTGCATGCTTGATCTTGTATACCCCTTTAGAGGAAACCACTAATTTTCCTTCATGTCTAGGCACAATCTCCCATATATTACTCTTCAGAATCGATTGGTATTATCTAACATAGCGTCCTTCCATACTTGTTGGCTAGTTGCTTCTTCAAAGGCAGAAGGTTTAGCATCAATGAGATTCGTCATCAAAGTTGCATAACCAGAATACCTCTTTGGTCTCTTGCTTTCTCTGAAGGTGCCACTGTTGAAAGATGTAACTAGGTTCGGTCTACATAATGACATGTAATTATGATTTTATGTAAAGAGATGTAAATAAGAAAAATGGAATTATTATATTGAGTTTCTTCATAGGTTTCATGAGAAAGGATTTTGTTTTTGAGTCAAGACTCCCATTGAGAGTCTTTAGGATTTATTTGTCATCTAGTCGTAAAATATAGGGCTCATTATCATGTAAATGAAGTCATGTTACACTTTGTAAAAGGTCGTCTTGTCTATGTAAAGTATCCTCCAAAGAACTTGTCACCAAACCTCTTCAAGCTGGCCTACTAACGTTGAAGAAGCTACCAAAACAAGTCGGCCTATATCCAGCTGTCAAGTCGACCTAAAGACCTAATGAAGAGGAGTATAAGTAGAAGAACTCGACCTCCATTCTAAGCATAAAAAGTTCGAACTCATTCCGGTGAAGAGAAGTGCAGAAAGAAGTGCAAAAAGAGGCAGTGAGAAAGAGTTTTCTCTAAAGAGAAAAGAGCACTCTTCAAGGGTATCGAAGGAAGAATCTGATGGGGAAAACGAAGTAGAATCTTCTAGAGTAGCGAAGTAGGATCTTCTAGGGAAGCAAATAGATATCTTCGGGGCAGCAATGGGGATAGCAAAGAACGAACCTTCTAGGAGGCAGTGAATAAGTTTCTTCTAGGATAGCGAAGGAAGGAATCTATTAGAATAAAGAAGTAGAGGCCGAGTTTCTCTAGAAGACCTAGAGACCGAGATTCTCTAGAGCAATTGTGAAGGTGCAGCATAAGAAATAAAGATTGAGTTTCTCTAGAAGGAGCAAGAGAAGGAAGGGAAAGGAAAACAAGGTTGGTGACAAGGTTCTAAAAGAGAATACTAAAGTCAAGGGTCAGTGTCATGGTCTTAGTACTTATCAACTGAAGATATAGAAGAATAATTTTATCGGGTTTTCCTCTCAAGTGATAGGTTTTTGGCGCTGGCTAGATAAGCCTATATTTTGTGTCACTTGTCTTTATTTTGGTAATTGTCTTGATGAAAAAGAAGACACTAATAATCTAACAAAGTGAAAGATCATAAGTAAAAGAAGAACAAGCATATCACAAGAAATTATAAAGCAGAGAAATTGTTAACATTGAATGCTCTAGATTTCTCAACACGGTATCGAAGCTAAGGTATTCAAGACAAGAAAGGGCAAATCAAGCTTCAAAAAGGGAATCAAAGCAAGTCAAAGGTTATCAACAAGTCCAAGATCTACATCATAGAAACCCTAGATCAAAGAAGGAAGCAGGAAGAAAGGTTGGAACCCTAGAAGCACTTCAGATCATCAAAGGATCATAAATCAAGCTCTCTCTCACTAAATCACTCAAGACGAAGGCCCTCCATCAACATCGAGGAGGAAGCAAGAAACAATCTGACAAGTAAGTCCATGATTATATCTGATAATATCAAAATGTCTTTTTGCAAGGAAAGCAATAAATTGGCTGGGGCTATAAACTTCCTTGCATGGAAGAAACGGACAGACCTCAATTCTATTGAGAATGAGGTCATGATTCACATTAAGGGACCAATAACCTAACCTCCAAAACAAGAAACTCAAGCTCATGCTAAATACATGAAGGAAGAAGTAAGAGCCCAAAGGATTCTTATAGAATCTATAAAAGACTCTCCAATCCCATATGTATCAAAATTAGAAACCGCAAAAGCTATATATGACAAACTAGTAGAGTTGTTTTCTGTAAGTACCACAGGAGAAGTAATCTCCTTAAGACAAGAACTCTACAAACTAAAGATATCCAAGGAAGATAGAATAACCTCACACTTCATGAGGATATCATAAATTCGAGATCAACTACAAGAACTAGGAGAAGTTATGTCTAACAAAGAGATGACCACACCGGTACTATATGCACTACCATAAGAATGGGGTAACTTCACTTCAAGCTTATAATGGAAGAAAGAAACTACTCCATTTCAAGATTTATGGTCACTATGTAAGATCGAAGAAACCAGACTAAAGGAAAAGATTAATGTCGGACCAAGCGAATAGAATCGAGCATATGCTACAATGATAAGAAGAAAAGGAAAATTTGGAAAGTTTGGTCCTTCAAAGAAAAAGAACATGGATAAGATAAGGTGCTTCGAATGTCAGGAACTTGGACACTACAAAAGAGATTGTCCTAATCGTGGTAAGGACAAGAGGAATAGAGAAGCACACATTACTGAAGAAGTGAAAGAGCTTGAGTCCAAGAAGCCTAAGAAGAAAGAAGTAAAAGATCTCTACTATGACTAAGATGATCTTCTTCTCAATAAGGTACTTTTCACTTGTAAATTATAGTCTTGATGTAGTTTAAATTAGATAGGATGCATCTCATTAGAAAAATAGCATAGAAACATTAGAAGTAAGAGCTCATTACATGGGACGAAAATATGTCTGGTACAAATCGTACTGATTAAGAAGCTCTTAGAAAACCTCATGAGTATTTATAGAAGCAAAGATCATCATCTGATGGGATTTTCATAGAAGAAAACATCTGCCGGGTAAGGATATAAAATATCCTCAAGTATCTCTGATAGAATTCTCATCAAAAGATTCACCAATATAGAAAGGAAGCAAAAGGTTTTCATTAGGAATTCCAACTTGTGGGACTCAAGGAATAATGGTATGATGACACAACAAGGAAGCAGGTCTAAAGGATAAAGTCCCTTTGAATGACGCTGCTACAGGAAATCTAAATGACCAAAAGAAAGATGAGGTATGCTTACAAAGATTATTATGAAACTCATATGGTTAGAGTTAACTTGGATCATTATTTCCATCCTGAAATATGAACAAGAGAAGAAAGGATCTCCTCCTCCGAAGTATTGCAGAAAAGCATAAGTCGCACTAGATGAAATCAACATAATATATGCAACATGAGGTTGTTTACTACAATCGAGATTGAAAGCTCCGGGGAATGAAGTGTGTGAGAAAAGAAAGGAAGAGATCGTGCTAATATACAACGATGATAGAAGGCATTCAAATTCCAAGAAGATTTGACTAGAATATCTGCTAGAAGGATATGAAGACTCTGTCAAAGTCAGAAAAAGATAAGAAACCCTTGACATTAAATATCTATGGGAGATGTGTCAGTCTACATGCAAAATGCCGATACTTACAAGAAGATGTCATGGTGAAAGATTACTACAAAGGTAACTCTGATTTGAAGAATTCATTGATTATTTTTGAACTTACATCTCGATTGACTTATGTAGGATTGCCAAAGGGAAGATCTATAAATGACTTCCAAACAGACCATATAGAAAGATGTAATGTCCTTCCGAGAAATATGGCATGAAAGCAGAATGACATGAAGCAAATCCAGATAGAAAATCAAATAAATCACTTTCTGATGAGTTAAGGACATGACAGACTCATGATCAAAAGCGATGAATGATCTAAGTCCTATATATAGAAGTTCCCAAAGGATGAAGACTCATCGTAGAAGCAATTCATGACATCAAAGAAAGGAGATCGTTATGTAGCTGAGTGTTCTAGGATACCCACATGAAGAGCTGCTATAGGTAGTTGGTTAAGAGGGAGCCTGAGAATTAGTTTCTTAATTGGACGAAATTCAGAAATTTCTACGCCGGAAGCTTAGGTAGATTCCTCCCTGATAGGAATGAGTACATTAATGGAATAAAACCTTCTGGTACAAGAAGGAGCGATAGCCATGTTCTTTTGTGCTTCACCTGAGAAGACAAAATGGAGGATTGTGTAATCATTTGGCATTTGATACACTTGTGGGAAGAGATAGGGAATTCCATGGAAGAGTAGTCGTAGAGGACCGATATACTTTTGGGGACTGGGGAGTCCAAGAAAAGTATAGTCCTAATGGAACATATCCTAAGAGAACCTGGGTGGGGTATGTTTTGAGAGAGACAATAATGAGGATATTTATAAATCATTGGTCTCACCAGCATTTTGTTGGGATAGAGCTGTTAGTCAAGGCCTTGCAATATAGATGTTGGTCGGTACATATCTGAATTCTTCTTAAGAGAGATTACTCAAAGTGAGAAAGTCGAAGGTACCATTAAAAATACATCCCTAGTTAAGAGGGAGTGTTGAAAGATGTAACTAGGTTCGATATTCATAATGACATGTAATTATGTTTTTATGTAAAGAGATGTAAATAAGAAAAATGAAATTATTTTATTGACTTGCTTCATGGGTTTCATGAGAAAGGGTTTTATTTTTGAGTCAGACTCCATTTGAGAGTCCTTAAGATTTATTTGTCATCTAGTCATAAAATATAAGGTTCATTGTCATGTACATGAAATCATGTTACACTTTGTAAAAGGTCATCTTGTCTATGTAAAGTATCCTCCAAAGAACTTGTCACCAAACCTCTTCAAGACGGCCTACAAACGTTGAAGAAGCTACCAAAACAAGTCGGTCTACATCCAGTTGTAAGGTAGGCCTAAAGACCCAGTGAAGAGGGGAATAAGTAGAAGAACTCGACCTCCATTCTAAGCATAAAAAGTTCAAACTCATTCCAACAAAGAGAAGTGTAGAAAGAAGTGTGAAAAGAGGCAGTGAGAAAGAGTTTTCTCTAAAGAAAAAAGGACACTCTTCTAGGGTATTGAAAGAAGAATCTTTTTAGGCAAATGAACTAGAATCTTCTGGAGCATCAAAGTAGGATATTCTGGTGTAGCAGTATCTTCTGGGGACAACGAAGAAGGAATCTTCTTGGAGGCAGTGAATAAGTTTCTTCTAGGATAGTGAAGGAAGGAATCTTCTGGAATAGAGAAGCAGAGACCGAGTTTATCTAGAAGACCTAGAGACCAAGATTCTCTAGAGCAATTGTGAAGGTGCAGCATAAGAAATAAAGACTGAGTTTCTCTAGAAAGAGAAGGAGAAGGAAGGGAAAGGAAGACCAGGTTGGTGACAAGGTTCTGAAAGAGAATACTAGAGTCAAGGGTCAATGTCATGGTCTTAGTACTTATAAATTAAAGATCTAGAAGAATAATTTTATTGGATTTTCCTCTCAAGAGGTGAGAGGTTTTTGGCCCTGGCTGGAGAAGTCTATATTTTGTGTCACTTGTCTTTATTTTGATCATTGTCTTGATGAAAAAGAACACACTAATAAGCTAACAAAGTGAAAGATCATAAGTAAAAGAAGAGCAAGCATATCACAAGAAATTATCAGGCAAAGGAATTGTTAACATTGGATGCCCTAAATTTCTCAACATGGTATCGGAGCTAAGGTGATGAAGACAAGGGAAAACAAAGCAAGGTGACACATAAATCAAGATTCAAAAAGTGGATCAAAGCATGTCAAAGCTTATCAACAAGTCCAAGACCTACATCATAGAAACCCTAGATAGAAGAAGGAAGTAGGAAGAAAGGTCGGAACCCTAGAAGCACTTCAGATCATCAAAGGATCATCAATCAAGCTCTTTCTCATTAAATCACCCAAGAAGAAGGCCCTCCATCAACATTGAGAAGAAGGAGGAAGCAAGCAGCAATCTGACAAGTAAGTCCATGATTATATCAATAATAAAAATGTCCTTTTGCAAGGAAAGCAATAAACTGGTTGGGGCTATAAACTTCCTTGCATGGAAGTAAAGGACTAACCTCAATCTTACTGGGAATGAGGTCATGGTTCACTTTAAGGGATCAATAACCCAACCTCCAAAAGGAGACACTCAAGTTCATGCTAAATACATGAAGGGAGAAATAAGAGCCCAAAGGATTCTTATAGAGTCTATAAAAAACACTCCAATCCCATATGTATCAAAATTAGAAACCGCAAAATCTATATATGACAAAACTGTAGAGTTTTTTTCTATAAGTACTGCAGGAGAAGTAATCTCCTTAAGGCAATAACTCTACAAATTAAAGATATCAAAGGAAGATGGAATAGCCTCATACTTCGGGAGGATATCACAAATTCGAGATCAACTACAAGAACTAGGAGAAGTTATGTTTGACAGAGAGATGACCACAGTGGTACTAAATGCACTACCAAAACAATGCGGTAACTTCACTTCAAGCTTATAATGGAAGAAAGACACTACTTCATTTCAAGATTTATGGTCACCATGTAAGATCGAAGAAACCAGACTAAAGGCAAAGATTGATGTCGGACCAAGTGAACAAAATCAAGCATATGGTACAATGACAAGAAGAAAAGGAAAATTTGGAATGTTTGGTCCTTCAAAGAAAAAGAACATGGATACAATAAGATTCTTCGGATGTAAGGAACTTGGACACTACAAAAGAAATTGTCCAAATCGTGGTAAGGACAAGAGGAATAGAGAAGGAGCACACATTACTGAAAAAAGTGAAAGACTATGAGTCCAAGAAGCCTAAGAATGAAGAAGTAAAAGAACTCTACTATGACTAAGATGATCTTCTTCTCAAGAAGGTACTTTTCACTTGTAAATTATAGTCTTGATGCAATTTAAATTAGATAGGATGCATCTCATTAGAAAAATAGCATAGAAACATTAGAATTAAGAGCTCATGACATGGGACGAAAGTATGTCTGGTACAAATCCTACTGATTAGGAATCTCTTAGGAAACCTCATGAGTATTTATAGAAGAAAAGGTCATCATTTACTGGGATTGTCATAGAAGAAAACATCTATCAGGTAAGGATATAAAATATCCTCAAGTATCTCTAATAGAATTCTCATCAAAAGATTCACCAATAGAGAAAGGAAACAAAATGTTTTCAATAGGAATTCCAACTTGTGGGACTCGAGGAATAATGGTATGATGACACAACAAGGAAGCGGGTCTAAAGGATAAAGTCCCTTTGAATTAAGCTGCTACAAGAAATCTGGATGACCAAAAGAAAGATGAGGTATACTTACGTAGATTATTATGAAAGTCATATGGTTAGAGTTAACTTGGATCACTATTTCCATCTTGAAATATGATCAATAGAAGAAAGGATCTTCTCCTCTGAAGTAGTGCAAAAAAGCATAAGTCGCACTAGATGAAATCAACATAATATATGCAACATGAGGAAGCTGACTACAATCAAGATAGAAAGTTCTTAGCAATGAAGTGTGTGAGAAAAAAAAGGAAGAGATCGTGATAATATACAACGATGATAGAAGGCATTCAAAGTCCATGAAGATTTGACTAGAATATTCGCTGGAAGGATATGAAGACTTTGATAAAAGTCGGAAAAAGATAAGAAACCCTTGACACTAAATATCTGTGGGAGATGTGTCAATCTACATGCAAAATGCCGATACTTACAGGAAGATGTCATGGTGAAAGATTATTACAAAGGTAACTTTGATTTGAAGAATTCATTGATTACTTTTGAACTAACATCTGGATGGGCTTACGTCGGACTGTTAAAGCGAAGATCTATAAATGACTTCCAAAAAGACCATATAGAAGGATGTAATGTCCTTCCAAGAAATATGGCATGAAAGCAGAATTACATGAAGCAAATCCAGATAGAAAATCAGATAAATCACTTTCTGATGAGTTAAGGACATGACTGACTCATGAACAAAAGTGATGAATGATCTATGTCCTATATATAGAAGTTCCCAAAGGATGAAGACTCCTTATCATAGAAGCAATTCATGACATCAAAGAAAGGAGATCGTCATGCAACTGAGTGTCCCAGGATCCCCACATGAATAGCTGCTATAGGTACCTGGTTAAGAGGGAGCCTGAGAATTAGTTTCTTACTTGGAAGAAATTTGGAAATTTCTAAGCCGGAAGCTTAGGTACATTCCTCCCTGATAGGAATGAGTACATTAATGGAATAAAATCTCTTGGTACAAGAAGGAGCAATAGCCATGTTGTTATGTGCTTCACCTGAGAAGACAGAATGTAGGATTGTGTAATCATTTGGCATTTGATGCTCTTGTGGGAAGAGATAGGGAATTCCATGGAAGAATAGTCGTACAGGACTGATATTCTTTTGGGAACTGGGGAATCCAAGAAAAGTATAGTCCTCATGGAACATATCCTGAGAGAAACTGGGTGGGTATGTTTTGAGAGAGACAATGATGAGGATGTTTATAAATCATTGGTCTCGCCAGCATTTTGCTGTGATCTTATGGAGGGATAGAGATGTTAGTCAAGGCCTTGCTATATAAATCTTGGTTGGTATGATGCTACACAAACGAGTTACATATCTGAATTCTTCTTAAGAGAGATTCATCAGATTGAGAAATTCCAAGGTACCATTAAAAATACCTCCCTAGTTAAGAGGGAGTGTTGAAAGATGTATCTAGGTTCGGTATTCAAAATGACATGTAATTATGATTTTATGTAAAGAGATGTAAATAAGAAAAATGAAATTTTTATATTGACTTGCTTCATGGGTTTCATGAGCAAGGGTTTTGTTTTTGAGTCAGACTCCCATTGAGATTCTTTAGGATTTATTTGTCATCTAGTCATAAAATATAAGGGTCATTGTCATGTAGATGAAGTCATGTTACACTTTGTAAAAGGTCATCTTGTCTAGGTAAAGAATCCTCCAAAGAACTTGTCACCAAACCTCTTCAAGACAACCTACAAACGTTGAAGAAGCTGCCAAAACAAGTCGGCCTGCATCCCGCTGTAAAGTAGGCTTAAAGACCCAGTGAAGAGGGGTATAAGTAGAAGAACTCGACCTCCATTCTAAGCGTAAAAAGTTCGAACTCATTCCAGCGAAGAGAAGTGCAAAAAAAAGCGTGAAAAGAGGCAGTGAGAAATAGTTTTCTCTAAAGAAAACACGAAACTCTTCTAGGGTATCGAAGGAAGAATCTTTTCGGGCAAACGAACTAGAATCTTTTGGAGCAGCAAAGTAGATCTTTTGGGAAGCAGTATCTTCTTGGGACAACGCAGAAGGAATCTTCTTGGAGGCAGTGAATACATTTCTTATGGGATAGTGAAGGAAGGAATCTTCTGGAATAGAGAAGTAGAGGCCAAGTTTCTCTAGAAGACCTAGAAACCTAGATTCTCTAGAGCAATTGTGAAGGTGGAGCATAAGAAATAGAGACCGAGTTTCTCTAGAAGGAGCAAGAGAAGGAAGAGAAAGGAAGACCAGGTCGGTGACAACGTTCTTAAAGAGAATACTAGAATCAAGGGTCAGTGTCATGGTCTTGGTACTTATAAATTGAAGATCTAGAAGAATAATTCTATCGGGTTTTCCTCTCAAGAGGTGAGAGATTTTTGGCCCTGGCTAGAGAAGCCTATATTTTGTGTCACCTGTCTTTATTTTGTTAATTGTCTTGATGAAAAAGAACACACTAATAAGCTAACAAAATGAAAGATCATAAGTAAAAGAAGAACAAGCATATCACAAGCAGTTATCAAGCAACGGAATTGTTAACATTGAATGCCCTAAATTTCTCAACATGGTATCGGAGCTAAGGTGTTGAAGACAAGGGAAAACTAAGCAAGGTGACACACAAATGAAGCTTCAAAAAGGGAATCAAAGCAGGTCAAAGGTTATCAACAAGTCCAAGATCTACATCATAGAAACCCTAGATAGAAGAAGGAACCGGGAAGAAAGGTTGGAACCTTAGAAGAACTTCAGATCATCAATCAAGCTCTTTCTCATTAAATCACTCAAGAAGAAGGCCCTCCATCAACATCAAGAAGGAGGAGAAAGCAAGCAGCAATTTGACAAGTAAGTCCATGACTAGATCCGATAATATCAAAATGAATTTTTGCAAGGAAACCAATAAACTGGTTGGGGCGGTAAACTTCCTTGCATGGAAGAAAAGGACTGACCTCAATATTATTGAGAATGATGTCATGGTTCACATTAAGGGATCAATAACCCAACCTCCAAAAGGAGACACTCAAGCTTATGCTAAATACATGAAGGGAAAGTAAGAGCCCAAAGGATTCTTATAGAATCTATAAAAGACTCTCTAATCGCATATGTATCAAAATTAGAAACCGCAAAAGCTATATATGACAAACTAGTAGAGTTGTTTTCTGTAAGTACTACAGGAGAAGTAATCCCCTTAAGGTAATAACTCTACAAAATAAAGATATCCAAGGAAGATGGAATAGCCTCATACTTCGTGAGGATATCAGAAATTTGAGATCAACTACAAGAACTAGGAGAAGTTATGTCTGACAGAGAGATGACCACAGTGGTACTAAATGCACTACCAGAAGAATGGGTTAACTTCACTTCAAGCTTATAATGGAAGAAATAGAGTACTCCATTTCAAGATTTATGGTCACTACGTAAGATTGAAGAAACCAAACTAAAGGCAAAGGTTGATGTCGGACCAAGCGAACAGAATCAACCATATGGTACAATGACAAGAAGAAAAGGAAAATTTGGAAAGTTTGTTCCTTCAAAGAAAAAGAACATGGATAAGATAAGATGCTTCGGATGTCAGGAACTTTGACACTACAAAAGAGATTGTCCTAATCGTGGTAAGGACAAGACGAATAGAGAAGGAGCACACATTACTAAAGAAGTGAAAGAGTTTGAGTCCAAGAAGCCTAAGAATGAAGAAGTAAAAGATCTCTACTATGACTAAGATGATCTTCTTCTCAAGAAGGTACTTTTCACTTGTAAATTATAGTCTTGATGTAGTTTATATTAGATAGGATGCATCTCATTAGAAAAATAGCGTAGAAGCATTAGAAGTAAGAGTTGATGACATGGGAAGAAAGTATGTCTAGTACAAATCCTACTGATTAGGAAACTCTTAGGAAACCTCATGAGTATTTATAAAAGCAAAGGTCATCATTGACTGGGATCTTCATAGAAGAAAATATCTGTCGAGTAAGAATATAAAATATCCTCAATTATCTCTGATAGAATTCTCATTAAAAGATTCACCAATAGAGAAACGACGAAAAAGTTTTCATTAGGAATTCCAACTTGTGGGATTCAAGGAATAATCTTATGATGACACAACAAGGACGCAGGTCTAAAGGATAAAGTCCCTTCGAATGAAGCTGCTACAAGAAGTCTGGATGAACGAAAGAAAGATGAGGTACACTTACGTAGATTATTATGAAAGTCATATGGTTGCAATTAACTTGGATCACTATTTCCATCCTGAAATATGATCAGGAGAAGAAAGGATCTCCTCCTACGAAGTATTGCAGAAAAGCATAAGTCACACTAGATGAAATCAACATAATATATGCAACATGAGGAAGCTGGCTACAATCAAGATTGAAAGCTCCTGGGAATGAAGTGTGTGAGAAGAAAGGAAGAGATCGTGATAATATACAACGATGATAGAAGGCATTCAAAGTCCAAGAAGATTTGACTAGAATATCTGCCGAAAGGATATGAAGACTCTAATCAAAGTCAGAAAAAAGATAAGAAACCCTTGACACTAAACATCTGTGGGAGATGTCAATCTACATGCAAAATGTCGATACTTACAAGAAGATGTCATGGTGAAATATCATGACAAAGGTAACTCTGATTTGAAGAATTCATTGATTATCTATGAACTAACATCTGGACGGGCTTAAGTAGGACTGTCAAAGGGAAGATCTATAAATGACTTCCAAACTAAACATATAGAGGAATGTAATGTCCTTCCGAGAAATATGGCATCAAAGCAGAAAGACATGAAGCCAAGCCAGATAGAAAATCAGATAAATCACTTTTTGATGAGTTAAGTGCATGACTGACTCATGAACAAAAGTGATGAATGATGTATGTCCTTTATATTTAAGCTCCCAAAGGATGAATACTCCTTATCATAGAATCAACTAATGACATCAAAGAAAGGAGCTCGTCATGCAGTTGAGTGTTCTAGGAGCCCCACATGAAGAGTTGCTATAGGTCCCTGGTTAAGAAGGAGCTTGAGAAGAAGTTTCTTACTTGGAAGAAACTCGGAAATTTCTAAGCCAAAAGCTTAGGTACATTCCTCCATGATAGGAATGAGTACATTAATGGAATAAAACCTCCTGGTACAAGAAGAAGCGATAGACATGTTGTTCTATGCTTCACCTGAGAAGACAGAATGGAGGATTGTGTAATCATTTGGCATCTTGCTCGTGGGAAGAGATAGGGAATCCCATGGAACAGTAGTTGTAGAGGACTGATATTCTTTTGGGGGCCAGGGAGTCCAAGAAAAGAATAGTCCTCATGGAACATATCTTGAGAGAACCCGGGTGGGGTATGTTTTGAGAGCGACAATGATGAGGATGTTTATAAAACATTGGTCTTGCCAACATTTTGCTTTGATCTTATGGAGGGATAGAGCTATTAGTCAAGGCCTTGCTATAAAAATGTTGGTTGGTATGATGCTATACAAATGAGTTAGAAATCTGAATTCTTCTTAAGAGAGATTCTTCAGATTAAGAAAGTCCAAGGTACCATAAAAATACCTCCCTAGTTAAGAGGGAGTGTTGAAAGATGTAACTAGGTTCGCTCTTCAGAATGACATGTAATTATGATTTTATGTAAAGAGATGTAAATAAGAAAAATGAAATTATTATATTGACTTGCTTCATGGGTTTCATGAGCAAGGATTTTGTTTTTGAGTCAAGACTCCCATTGAGATTCTTTAGGATTTATTTTCCATCTAGTCATAAAATATAAGGGTCATTGTCATGTAAATGAAGTCATGTTACACTTTATAAAAGGTCATCTTGTCTATGTAAAGTATCCTCCAAAGAACTTGTCACCAAACCTCTTCAAGTCGGCCTACAAACGTTGGAAAAGCTGCCAAAACAAGTCAGCCGACATCCAACTGTCAAGTCAGCCTAAAGCCGTAGTGAAGAGGGGTATAAGTAGAAGAAATTGGCGTCCATTCTAAGCATAAAAAGTTTGAACCCATTCCAAGGAAGAGAAGTGCAGAAAGAAGTGCGAAAAGAGGTAGTGAGAAAGAGTTTTCTCTGAAGCAAAAAGGACACTCTTCTAGGGTATCGAAGGAAGAATCTTCTAGGGCAAACAAAGTAGAATCTTCTGGAGCAGCGAAGTAGGATCTTTTGGGACAGCAGTATCTTCTGGGGGCAGCGAAGAAGGAATCTTTTGGGAGGCAGCGAATAGGTTTCTTCTAGGATAGTGAAGGAAGGAATTTTATAGAATAGAGAAGTAGAGACCGAGTTTCTCTAGAAGACCTAGAGACTGAGATTCTCTAGAGAAATTGTGAAGGTGCAGCATAAGAAATAAAGACCGAGTTTCTCTAGAAGGAGCAAGAGAAGGAAGGGCAAGGAAGACCATGTTGGTGACAAGGTTCTTAAAGAGAATACTAGAGTCAAGGGTCAATGCCATGGTCTTGATACTTATCAATTGAAGATCTAGAAGAAGAATTTTATCAGGTTTTCCTCTCAAGAGGTGAGAGGTTTTTGGCCCTGGCTGGAGAAGCCTATATTTTTGTCACTTGTCTTTATTTTGATAATTGTCTTGATGAAAAATAACACACGAATAAGCTAACAAAGTGAAAGATCATAAGTAAAAGAAGAAAAAGCATATCACAAGCAATTATCAAGCAGAGAAATTATTAACATTGAATGCCCTAGATTTCTCAACAGCCATGTGGTGTTGCATGTCCTTTTACTTCCTACAAGGTAGAGCTAAGCCAAGCTGGTGTCTTCTTGATTTCAGGAAAAACAATCAGATACACTAGTCATTAGCCATTCTGACTCTGCTTGATGATCTAAGGGATGTTCTGCAAGATTGGATGGCCTTGAAGATTCCTCCTTGGGAGCTTCATGTTCTTTGTCACTATCAGAGTCCATGGATACATCTTTAGATTTCCAATAGGAAAAATTTTCATCAAAAGTCACATCTCAGCCAGCTTCAACCTTTGACTTGGAACATAGATTCTATAGGCATGTGATGGCTCACTATATCCAACAAATATTCCTTTCTTTCTTGGAGGCTCTAGCTTCCTTCTCTTATCTTTAATTACATGGATATAAATCGGACAACCAAATATTATCAAATGACCAACCAAAGGTTTTTGTTCGGTGAATGCTTCTTCAAAAGTCTTGTTTTACAAAATTTGATGAGGACTTCTATTTTAAATGTAGAAAAATGTCATAGATGCTTTACTCCATAGAAACATAGGCAAGTCTTGGTCGTGCATCACTAGATTGCAAAGGTTTTGGTTGGATCTATACCTTTTTTCGGAAACTCCATTTTCTTGTGGATTGTAAGGGACTATCAACTCCCTCTTAATCCAAGCTTCTTTACAAAAAGAAACAAACTCCTTGGAGGTTTATTCTCCTCCATTATTACATCTAAGAATCTTGATCCTCTTTCCATTCAAGTTTTCGACTTCAGCCTTTAATTCCTAGAATTTGTCAAAGACTTCATCTTTCATCTTCATGAAGTAGATCCACGTCCTACAAGAGAAATCATCAATAAAGATTACATAATACAAAAAGCCTCCAAGAGAGTTCACTAGCATCAAACCACATATATCAGAATGAACTAGACCTAAGACTTCTTTAGATCTACTTTCGTTGCTTGGAAAAGGTTCCTTGACATTCTTCCCAAATGCACATCCTTTACATAATCCAAGTTTTTCTTGCAAATCTAGAACACCTGCTACCATTTGCTTTAAGGCTGGCAAAGCTTTATAGTGAATGTGAGCATATCTTCCATGCCAAAGCTCACATGGATTAATATCATTATGTACAAGTGCTTACATAGGTTGTTTCAAAATTCTATACAACCTTTATTCACAAACTCCAATTACTCTAGTGGAATCTATACTAGATCCTTTGTGCCAAACAAGAACTTTGTCATCAATAAATGCTACTCTATCTCCTTTATCTTCCAAGCATGAAATAGAAACCAAATTCTTCTTCAAATCTGGTACATGTTGTAACATTTTCTTGTCTCAAGAAATATTTCAAAAAATTTCAATATTTTTTTTATTTCTATGTAGTTTGTAAATAAAATATCTACGTAAGTTTTATAAGCGACATATGAATTTTATGAACTTTGGTTTATTATAAAATTAGAATAAATTTTGTAAATAATTTGCTCACATAAAGCGCTTGTAGTTTTTATGGCAGAGATTTGCTCCATGGCAATCAATGGCTATCATTCCATTGCGCAACCCCCCCACCTCAGCACCGCTTGCTTGAGGTTTAACGGGGTGGGGGGTCCACAATAGATTATTTCTCGAAACTGCTTTTTGTTATGTAGCGGCATATAATGAATTACGGACCCACCTCGTTTAAAACCATTTACTGCTCACGCACCCCCCGCTGCAAACCCATAAATGGTTTCCGATAAATAAAGCTCTTTGTTGAAGTTTTAATGCTTCCACCATTTTATATGTCAGCTAACTATTTTGTCGTCATTGCCATTTGTCAATCTCGTCGACTTTTCACCATTAACTTTTCCATTATGCCAAAATAAGCTCGTTATGTTTAAACGTCTATATCATTTAAAGCGTTCCGCTCCCGATTTTCTCATATACGCTCGATATTCCTTTCCCGCCATAGCCCTTTCTATGTTATCCAAATTTGTTCCTTCATTCATTTGTCAAAGTTACAATGAACCTGAGCATCGTTATTCCAGCAGATTGAAAGTGAACAATTGCAAGAGATCTCAATGTCATTGTTCCATGTGTACTTTAAATTTCTTTACCTTCCTTTTACATTCAACAATGAGTTCACAACAAGGAAAGGAAGCTAAAACCTTGTCAAACACTGTACCTCCTTTTGCGTCTGTCAAACTTGATGAATTGCCATTGATTGACATGGGAGCCAAAATTGTAGAGGCCAAGTGTGAATTTGATCTCTACAAACTTCAAAATTGGGCATTCCAACGATTACAGGATAGCAATGATGAATTAACACTTTGGGAATATTTATTACCCCAATTCATTTTCCCACAGACCCACCATTTTCCAGAATTCATCGAGTGGTGTGCAGATAGATATTTGCGAAGTGAGAGAACTATCATAGCCAAAAATGGAGACCCATTATTTTCCATAACCTTTGCATCTATCTTGCAAGCTTTACAAGTTCCTATTCCCAGTTCTCTGCAGCCATTTTCCAGTGAAGTGTTGTTAGAAATTTATCAAAAGTTGACCTTCCAGCAGAAAGCATTTATATTTGAATCATTTATGCCAGAAGGAATGAGAATTCCCAAAAAAAATCCCCCTTATCTTTCATCTATGTTTCCAAAGATCTCTAGACAAGTTATATCAATGTTATGGTGCTTGCTAGGGTATGACAGTGACAAAGTAGTAAATGAAGTTATATTGGGCTTTCTATCAATTTTCTCACCAAGAAAGAAACCAACAATGTTGTTTAATTTTAGCCAATTTTTCTCAGAGATTATTCATGAGCAATTTCTAAAGTTTGGAACTGAAAAATCCTTCAAACATCAGCCTTTGTTGGTTTATTTTTACTAATATTATCAATCAAAAAGACTTCAAGTGCAATTGCAAAAGCAAGATTTGTAGGGTAATCAGTGGTCAATTGTTCATTGGACCTCATTGGTCAGGAAAAACTTTGAAGAGTTTTCTTTCAACAATTTTGTGGATCAGTTTCTTTATGTGTGTGAGTCTACTAAATAATGATAGTATTCCCAGATTCTCACCAGGGATCAAAAGAATTGTGCAACTTAGTGAGCAAAACAAACGGGTGATTAGTATTTGTATGAGGATTTTACTAAAATTAGAATGTATGGTTGTGAGCTTCCCCCTTATCAATTACCAATTTTCCTTCTTGTTAGAAATTTTTCCCTTGAGTTTATTAGACAGAGTCTTAATGTGGATCACATTTATTTCCTGACTTCTCAACATGCTCATACCGAACCCTCCACTCCGGTAACGCTTGACAATTATATCTATCACGATTAGCGCTAGGACCAACCTGCCAAGGAAATTCTACAATGCTCAAGTCCACCACTCCAAGTCTAGCCTCGATCTTGAGCAGCAACCTGCCTCGCCATATAACGAAGGTCTCAGTGACTCCCCATGTGTCAGCATGGGAAAGAATTGGATCACCCTCCATCGTAACCCTGCCCATCAAGGAGTGGAGTGATCCACTCGCCAACCAGATCCCTGGATTCCCCAACTGTACAGGGAGCTCACAACTCCCACTCCTCACGGGTTGTCGTTGCATAGCACTTCAACCTGCTAGAACCCACCTGGACCTCATCTCTGACCCCTGTGTGTATCCCATAGGTAGACCCCAAGTATCAGGACTCTGTCCCATGCATGCCAATCTACCCTGCTCCTACCAAACCGCATAGTGAAATCTGCTATCCTAACTCCTGATGATGCACCCAAACACTGCTGGGAGTCTAGACACCCTCCTGTACATGAAGTCTACCATCCACTGTCCCTCAAGCATATGTAGCACCTCAGACTGCCTCGCCAAAAGTGTATCATGCAGCTCCCTAGAGATCACCTTCCCAATTGTGAGCCCAAGGGTGGAACATATGCTCCCTTGGCAGTAGACCACGCTATCCCTAAGTCGGTATCCGTCAACTCGTGCACCCACCAAATGCCTCAACTGGAGCTTCTCCCTCCAACCCATGTGTGAAAATTTCTGAATCTAGACATCAGAAACCCCTACTGCAATCACTGGTTTATCATCTCCTACTTGTTCTTTGCATTTAACAAGTTATTTAATTACATAAACATCGACGAAAAACACTATTGCAGCCTACACATACATACAGATCATGAACTAAAATAAACTGAGACAATCACACAAGGAAAACTGTTAGTTTTGGACAATCGTCCCTGAAAAAACCCAATTCGGGAAAACCAGTGCAGCGTATAGAGGGTTCATATTATTAAGCAGATTCTTGAATACAACTAGGGTGCCAAATGTGGCTCACCCAACAGAGAATAGCCTTGGCAAAAGTACCTCTATCTGGAGACAAATATTTCGGCAAATCCAGCAACTGGATGAACAAACCCCACAGATGACCCTGTTGTTCCCAGTGTTGGGCAGCCATGGCTACTCCAAGCTCTGTGCTAGAACTGCGTCACCTCCTCTAGAAGCTGTGTCACCCTTTTAGTGAGCCTCCCTTGCTCAGAAAGTTGATATGTTGAATTGCTCTCTCTCTCTCTGTCCCACAGACAAACCTCAATGCTACCTCTAAGGGCATGCGTCAGCCCCTCCAGCTTTTGCATCACCTGCGTCAGTCTCTCTGGCCTTTGCGTCACCCTCTCTAGAGCTATGCTGTCTCTCCTGGTGCTGCTTTGCTTCTCTGCTATGTATTCTTTGACCTTGGACAAAAGTCCCTCTGCCGAACTGCCCCTCACAACAACTCATATCACTAGCTCGATTTTCTCAACAAACATCGACCCAGAAAAATCGAACTCTTTGATCAATTCAGTGTCTCTCCAACTAACCCTCAAGCCTCCTCTTATACTTTTCTTCCTGATGAATCAATGACCGTGATCTAATCTCTAATCAACAGCTAAGATCAAAACTAGCTTGCTCCTCATCACTCAGAACTTTCTCACCCATATTCTTATTAATACACATTAATATTTTTATTTTCCTAAGTTTAGACTTAGGAACCCATTATAAATATTAATTATTTTAATAACTCCTCATCCAGGTGGAATTTCTCCAAACGATTTCTGCGTTCTGGAGATCTCATGTGTTCTAGCCCCTCCACCAAATTTCGGAGCTAGAGCACATCCAATGCTACCCAAAATCAACACCATGAAACACTATGTCTCATTCAACTATCTAGGGTCAGCCTCCCATGTCCTACTACTTGTACTGAGGGTATCATGGGGCAACAACCCAACCCTCAGCAACTATAAGCCATTCTAGAGAGCAATAGGTATGTAAGTCCCCATGAATATGACCAAGAGTCCGCATGGACACAAAAAGGTAATCCCATGGATGCCCCTTGTTGATTTTTGGTAGCATCGAATGTGCTCTAGCCATGAAATTTGGTGCAGAGGCTAAGGCATATGAGTTCTCCAAGACCCAGAAATCGTTTGGAGAAATTCCACTTAGATGAAGAAATATTAAAATAATTAATATTTTTAATGGGTCATTCTCTGTTGGGTGAGCCATTTTAGGCACCCTAGTTGTATTCAGAAATTTGCTTAATAATACAAACCCTCTATATGCTGCACCGGTTTTCCCGCATTGGGTTTTTCCGGGGATGATTGTCCACAAATAGCGGTGTCCCTTGTGTTATTGTTTCTGTTTACTTTAGTGCATGATCTGTATATCTGTGAAGGCTGCATTTGTGTTTAGTTTGATGTTTATGTAATTGAATAACTTGTTAATGGAAAGAACAAGTAGGAGGTAGTAAACCAAAACTTGCAGTAGGGGTTTCTGATGTGTTAGATTCAAGAATTTTCACATGGTATCAAAGTGATTGCAGATCAGAGGCGACTGAAGACACCAGTCGAGAAAATCTAAGAATTTGCAAGAGAGAAGCAACTGTCCCAAAAGACAGCGTTGTTCCAGAGCCAAAGACGTAGGAGGGACACAATGCAGAGAAGGTGACGCAGAGGCTCAAGCAGTCATTGTGTCAGCACTCTGAGCTAGGTAAAGATGTACTATGTTGCACAAAGCGCACCCCCCCCCCACGATTCCAAGCCCGGAAGCGCATCCTGTGCGGAAGCGTCTAGGAAGCTTCGGCGGAAGTGCACTTCCACCTAATTTTGCTGCTTCCTAGAATTTTCCGAAGCGTGGCTCGGAAGCACGCTTCCGAAGCTCCGAAGCGCGCTTCGTACAACGCTTCGGAAGGCAAAGCGTACGCTTCCATACGATTTCGGAAAAGCATTTAGAAAATCGTTTTCTTTTCAAATTTTTTTTTAATTTTAGGTGAGTTTGCTTGTTGGGGTGGGTCCACCTTGGGTTAGGGTGAGGAATGAAGGAAAAGAATATATAAATATAGCAAATGCTCCCTCATGGTAATGTTAAATTCTTAAAGTAAAAGTGACATTCTCCTTTATTTTCCATTTTCATCCTTTTACTTAAATTTTTAACATTACCAAGAAATGACTCAGGATGTTTGAGAGTGGTTCCAGCCTCATTGGACTTCATATGGAGAAAATAGAATTTCATATCCTATTCAAAATTCAACAGACTTAACAGTTTTCAGGAATTCAGGATCAATGGGATTGTGGCATTTCATTAGATTATATCAAGTATGAAGGTATCAGATTAGCATTTAATCAAGAGCACCAAGCCCTATATGTACCCTATTGTTGGTGGTGTTAATTGTTGAACTCCTTTGTCACGCGGCACGCCCTTAGCAAAAAATTACCTTTCAATCAAGTCAAAATCATCGATCAAAGCATGTTAAGCTTTTTCTGCCATATTTTAAGTCTTGAAGTAGGTAGTTTTGATCAAAATTGGGCAATGTTGACTAATATCCCTAGACAATCGAGGTAGAGGCAAAGGCTAGACAAGAGGAAAAGAATCTAGATTCTAGATGGTTGATGCATCTAAATGGTTGATGCTAATCATAATTATCAAATGTACAATGGATGTTATATCTATCTTGATTTAATGCAAAAATATGCATGTTTCTGCTTCTACAACAATTTGGTATTTGGGATGTTTGTTTTGAGTATAAATGCAAAAAAATATAAAAATTTATATATATATATATATATAGCAGATGCTTCCGCAAACGCTTCGCTTCCTAGATTTTTGGAAAATGATGCTTTGGCGTCCTTGCTTCCAAAAAACATCCCTGCTTCGTCCCCGCTTCGTGCAACATTGACACAGTAGCTGGGAGGAGCCCATGCAGTAATTGCGTCAGCTATCTAGGCCAGCACAGAGGCAGAGCGGGAGCAGATCAGGCCTATGCAATGCAAAATCATCTTTCTTAGTGAGGAAGGATTGACGCAGTGGCCAAAAGGAGTTGATCCAGCTCTCACTGTGATTGCACAGAGCCAGAAGGTTTTAGATTCTCCAATTGTTGAGGCTAAGGGAGCTGAGTAGATTTTGATTTGTGGAGCTGGTGGGACATTGTTTCTATGAGTGCAGAACAATGTCTAAGGAGACTGAACCAAGGTAGAGGGAAGCACTACCTCGAAAGATTTCTAGCCAAGAAATCTAGATCTGAGTTGTAGCGGCAAAGGAGGATTGGAGAGGAGTGATTCGACAGTTAGCGATAGGATTTCCGAGAGGGAAATCAAGACTCAAAGGGAGTCTAGAGAAAAGGCGCAGAGATGGCAATGAACGGATTGGGGGATCAGGACAGATTGGACGGGGCTTCCAATTTTGTCATCTGGAAGGCCAAGATCCTGGCAATCCAGGATAAATATCGCATCAAGGACTATTACTTGAAAATTGTAGTTGTCCCAGTTGACCCGAATGCAAATAAGAAGTATGAGAAGGCCAAGGCGAAAGTGAAATGCATGATTGTAGACAGGTTCAAGGATCATGTCATACCACATATTGCTGAGAAGAACACAACAAGGGGTCAAGACTGCTCTAAATGTAGCCTCTGAGGAATGGGAGACGTTTGACCAAAGCATTTTGGCCAGAATGACTCTCCCCAGTTGGGAGGAGATGTGGGCAGCTCTTCGACAGGAAGAGATCAGGAGGTTGACTAAGGTGGGGAGTAGCAGTAAGGGAATTTGAATCAAGAAAGAGGAGGAGGAGAATGCAGCTCTAGCATCTATGGGACAGCAGGGGGTTTAGAAGAGGAAGAAGAAAGATATCTCCAAGGTCAAGTGCTTCAACTGTGGGGAGTTGAGACATTATGCCTCTCAGTGCCCCAAGAAGAAAGGCAAGGGAGAAGCTTCTGACTCAAACGCTGCTCCAGCAAAGGTGGAGAACGATGTCGAGATCGATGACGATTGTGCCATGAGTGCCCATGTGCCTCTAGAGAAGAGGTGAGGAGACATAGATCTGTAGTTGAGAGCAGTGTTGATAATATCGGTATCGGGAAAATATCGGCGAGGGTCCAGAAAATATCTTATCGGCAATATCGGCGAAAATATCAGCAAGCATAAAAAATGCATAATATATTCATTTTTTTCAGATTTCTAAACATATAAAGCAATAACAACATGAACTAAACACATTGGCACATAAATATGAAAAAGGCATTGATATATATGATGTCAAATAGAAATGATACATCATGATCAAACTTCAAAGGCGATACCAAATCCCGCTGATGATAATTGTCCAATCAAGGACTCAAACAAAATAACATCACATATCTTGCTGATCCCTGATAGTGATAATTATCCAATCAAGGACTCAAACAAAATAGCATCACATATATAAAACTTTAAAAGTATTTCATCATCATGAGTTATAAACTTATATGTAGCAAAAGTTGCAAAACAAATAAAACTAGCAGCTATCTATCTGAGACCATTGGCCTCTCCCTAACAGCTTTCTTTCTATCTTGTTCAGCAATTGCTTCATGAGCTTTTTGTATAACCTCTGCACTAGAAACCATACAAGGCATTACATCTGCATCATATGCAAAGAGTCTAGCTAGATGATATTTCAATCGTGTAACCCCTCCTGACATCTTGGTCCCACACAAGTTGCATGATATATATGCCTGATTTGCTCCACCAACAACCTCCCCATACTCCCAAAATGGGTCCAAGGCTTTTGGCATATTTGACATTTGTAGTGAACTAATTCAAACCTAGGGCACAAAAAAACAAAAAATTGGCATTAAACCCCCCAACACAAAATGAAAAAATAATAAGTAATAACCACCTCATTCAAAAAATATTACTATATTATTTGCATTTTGCAATGTGAACAAAACATGGCAATAAGAGGTTGCATAAGAAAGTTGAAAAAAAAATGAAGCTTGCTGTCCAAATATGGAGAAAACCCTTGCATTGGTTCATGGGCATGAAAATCATAGCAAATGGAAAAAAACAAAAAAAAACAAAATGTTGGTAGGCAAAGAGGCAAGCAAGCATAACCCTAAATCTATGAAAAAATCATTAACATAGGGGTTTTTAAGAACATACCTGTCAATGGAAGAAATGAAGTTTGTTTCACTATTCTTCAATCTTTGATCCACAAAAAAAATCTTAATTGGTGGTGATAATCGTTGTTTGATCTTCAAACCCTCCTTGACAAGCACCACAAAACTCTTTCCCTTCCTTCTCCAACACTCAGAAACAGAAATGAAGAAAAAAAACCAATTTTTCCTTTTTGTAGCCGCGGAAAAACACGCCCGGCGATATTTTATATTGTTGCGCGATATTTTGTCTAAATATTGCCAATATTTCGGAAATATCGCGATATTTTCTCAGCGATATTTCGGCTCGCTGAAATATCGTGATATTTACGCTATTCGGCGATATTTCGCTGATATTATCTACACTGGTTGAGAGGACTACAGAAGAGGGGCAGGATCCCTGAGGTGCCCAAACTCTTGGATCAAATACGGTTATGGGAGACCTTAATGACAATAGAATGAAGACAGATGTCAAGTCGAGCAAGGTGTGATGGAGCAACAATGGCAGTGCTAGAGTGTCGAAGTCTGTAGCAGCACAGTGGAGGTTGCAGCAGTGCGAGAGGCATAGAGTTGTTTGCAGCAGCGGGAGTACACGATAGTGGGAAAGGTGGCTTCAGCATCATGAGGCTTCCAGACTGACCAGGATGTCAGTATTTGGGTGAAGTCAGTTACTTACTTTTCAATAACTGAGTTACATTGCAACAGTTAGCAATGGCAATGATATGGGCAACATGATGGAGTGTATTGAGAGGGAGCTATAGTACAGATGTAGCAATGGCAGTGGCAGTGTCACGGGCAGGTGTAGAGGAAGCAACAGTGCAATGGATGTGGGGCAGCAGGCCAAGCATCAGCATAGAGGACCGATGCGAAGGATCAGAGTGATGCTTCTATGGTGAAGCATTACTAGAGCACATTCCTCGCTAAGAGGGAGCGTTGATTTTTGGTAGCATCGGATGTGCTCTAGCCATGAAATTTGGTGGAGAGGCTAAGGCACATGAGAACTCCAAGACCCAGAAATTGTTTGGAGAAATTCCGCATGGATGAAGAGATATTAAAATAATTAACATTTTTAATGGGTTCCTAAGTCTAAACTTAGGAAAATAAAAATATTAATGTGTATTAATATAAAATGGGTGAGAAAGTTCTAAGTAACGAGGATCAAGCCAGTTCTAATCTTAGTCATTGATTAAGGACTTAATCTCGGCCGTTGAATCATCAACAGAAAAAGTATAAGAGGAGGCTTGAGGGTCAATTGGAAATACACCAAGAGAGATCAGTCAGTTCGATATTTTGGGGCTAGGTGTGCTGAGGAAATCAAGCAAGTGATCAGTTGCAGTGAGGGGCATTTCAGCAAGAGGTTAAAGAATACATAGCAAAGAGGCAGTGAAGTGCTGGGAGAGATAGCGCAGGCCTAGGAGGGCTGACACAGAGGCCGTCGGAGCCAGCGTAGAGGATGCATAGGGCCGTAGAGGCTGACATATAGGTTGTAGAGGCTGACGTAGAGGACGAAAGGCTGACACACAAGCCGTAGAGGCTGATGCAGAACTCATAGAGGGCTTTAGAGGCAGCACTGGGAGATTCTGTGGAGCAGACTAGGAGCAAATCCGCTGACGCAGAGTCGAGATAAGGACATAATTCCTAAAGGGTGACGCAATTCCAGAGAAATGCTTGGAGCAGCTTTCACTATCCAGCATAAGGAACAACTGGAGTCACTATGGGATTGATCATCCAGTTGCTGATTTGCTAGAATATCTGTCTCTGGATAGAGGTACTACTGTCGATGACATTCTCTATTGGGTGAGCCATTTCTGGCAGCCTAGTTGTATTCAGAAATCTACTTAACAATACTAACCATCTATATGTTGCACCGGTTTTCCCACATTCAGCTTTTCCAAGCACGATTGTCCAAATATAACAGTGTCCCTTGTGTTATTGTTTATGTTTACTTCAATGTATGATCTGTATATCTGTGAAGGCTGCATTTTTGTTTACTTCAATGTTTATATAATTAAATAACTTGTTAATGGAAAGAACAAGTAGGAGATAGTAAACAAGAAATTGCAGTAGGGGTTTCTGATGTGTTAGATTAAGGAATTTTCACATGGTATCAGAGCGATTGCAGATCAGAGGCCACTGAAGACACCAGCCGAGAAAATTTGAGAATTTGCAGCAGAGAAGCAACTGTCCTAAGAGACAGCACTGTTCTAGACCAGAGACATAGAAGGACGAGGGCTGCAGTGCAGAGAAGGTGACGAAGAGGCTCACGCAGTGCCTGTGTCAGCACTCTGATTCAAGTAAAGGTCACACAATAGCTGCGAGGAGCCCACACAGTTGCTGCGTTAGCTATCCAGGCTAGCACAGAGGCATAGCGGGAGCAAATCAGGCCTACACAATGCCAAGTCATCTTTCTTGGCCAGGAAGGATTAACATAATGGCTAGAAGGAGCTCATCCATCTCTCATTGTTATTGCACAGAGCCAGAAGGGCTCACATTCTTCAATTGTCGAGGCTAAGGGAGTTGAGAAGATTTTGATTTGTGAAGCTCACCTAGTGGGGCACTGTTTCTATGAGTGCAGAACAGTGTCTAAGGAGACTGAACCAAGGTAGAGGGAAGCACTACCTTGACAGATTTCTAGCCAAGAAATCTAGATTCGGGTTGCAACGGTAAAGGAATATTGGAGAGGAGTGATTCGACAGTGGGCGAGAGGATTTCCGAGAGGGAAATCAAGACTCAGAGGGAGTCTAGAGAAGAGGAGCAGAGATGGCAGTGAACGAATTGAGGGATCAGGATAGATTGGACAAGGATTCCAATTTTGTCATTTGGAAGGCCAGGATCCTGGCAATCTTGGATAAACATCACATCAAGGACTATGCCTTGAGAACTGTAGCTATCCCAATTGACCCGAACCCAAATGAGAAGTATGAGGAGGCCGACGCGAAAGAGAAATGCATGATTCTAGACGGGGTAAGAGATCATGTCATACCACATTGCTAAGAACAACACAACAAGGGAGATGTGGAAGATGTTGACCACCTTATACCAGGGCTCTTCCGTGCAGTAGAAGATGTTATTAGAGAATCAGCTGAGGTCATATCATATGCAGAAAGGAGAGGAGATAGATCTATTCCTTCTCAAGTTGCAAGGTAATCGTGACTAGCTTTCTTCCGTGGGATCTACACCGAATCCAAATTTTATGGTCAGGAATGCTCTGAATGCAATCTCCAAGGACTAGGAGACGTTTGTCCAAAGCATTTTGGGCAGAGCGACTCTCCACAGTTGGGAGGAGATGTGGGCAGCTCTTCGACAAGAAGAGATCAGGAGGTTGACTATGGTGAGGAGTAACGGTAAGGGAGCTTGAATCAAGAAAGAGGACGAGGAGGATGCAACTCTAGCATCTGCGGGACAGCAGGGGGTGGAGAAGAGGAAGAAGAAAGCTATCTCCAAGGTCAAGTGCTTCAACTGTGGGGAGCTGAGACATTGTGCCTCTCAGTGCCACAAGAAGAAAGGCAAGCGAGAAGCTTCTGACTCAAAGGCTGCTCTAGCAAAGAAGGAGAAGGATGTTGAGACGGATGACGATTGTGCCATGAGTGCTCATGTGCCTCTAGAGAAGAGGTGAGGAGACAGAGAGCTGTAGTCGAGAGGACTCCAAACGAGGGGCGGGATCCTTGGGGTGTCCAAACTCTTGGATCAAATACGGCTACGGGAGCCATAAGGATAGCAGCATGAAGAAAGGTGTCAAGTGGGGTAAGGTGTGATGGAGCAACAATGGAAGTGCTAGAGTGTTGAAGTTTGTAGCAACGCAGTGGAGGTTGCAGCAATGCGAGAGGCACAGAGGTGTTTGCAGCAGTGCAGGGACAGCAGAGGGAGCACAGGATAGCAGGAGAGGTGGCTTCAGCACCACAAGGCTTCCAGACTAACCAGGACATCAGTATTTGGGTGAAGTCAATTACCTGCTTCTCAGTAACTGAGTTACAGTGCAGCAGTTAGCAGTGGCAGTGCTATGGGTAGCATGACGCAACATATAGAGGAGTTGCAGTACAGACGTAGCAGTGGCAGTGTCATGGGCAGCAGTATAGCAAGCAGCAGTGCAATGGATGTGGGGCAGTAGGCCATCAACACAGAGGACCGATGTGGAGGATTAGTGTGATGCTTCTAAGGTGAAGCATTGTTAGAGCATATTCCTCGCTAAGAGGGAGTGTTGATTTTTGGTAGCATCAGATGTGCTCTAACCATGAGATTTGGTGGAAAGACTAAGGCACATGAGATATCCAAGACCTTGAAATCGTTTGGAGAAATTCCACCTGGATGAAAAGATATTAAAATAATTATTATTTTTAATGGGTCCCTAAGTCTAAACTTAGGAAAATAAAAATATTAATGTGTATTAATATAAAATGGGTGAGAAAGTTCTAAGTAACGAGGATCAAGCCAGTTCTAATCTTAGCCATTGATTAGTGACTTAATCTCGGCAATTGAATCATCAACAGGAAAAGTATAAGAGGAGGGTTGAGGGTCTATTGGAAATACACCAACAGAGATCAGTCAGTTCGATTTTCTGGGGCAAGGTTTGCTGAGGAAATCGAGCAAGTGATTAGTTGCAGTGAGGGGAAGTTCAGCAAGAGGCTCAAGAATACATAGCAGAGAGGTAGTGAAGTGTTAGGAGAGACAGTGCGGGCCTAGGAGCGCTGACGCAGACGCTGTAGGAGCCATCGCAGAGGACGCAAAGGGTCGTAGATGCTGATGCAGAGGTCGTAGAGGATGATGCAGAGGCCGCAGAGGTTGACGCAGAAGCTGCAAACACTGACGCAGAAGTCATAGAGGGCTTCAGAGGCAACGCCGGGAGATTTTGTGGGGCAAACTAGCAGCAGATCAATTGACAACGCAAAGTCGAGAGAGGGTGATGCAGTTTTTGAAGGGTGACACAGTTCCACAATAATTCATGGAGCAGCTTTCACTATCCAGCACAAGGAACAGTCGGAGTCACTATGGGATTGATCAACGAGTTGCTGATTTGCCAGAATATCTATCTCCCAATAGAGGTACTACTGCCGAGGATATTCTCTATTGGGTGATCCATTTCTGGCACCCTAGTTGTATTCAAAAATTTGCTTATTAATACAAACCCTCTATATGCTGCACCAGTTTTCCCGCATTGGATTTTTCCGGGGACAATTGTCCAAAAATAACAATGTCCCTTATGTTATTGTTTCTCTTTACTTCAGTGCATGATCTGTGTATCTGTGAACGTTGCATTTGTGTTTACTTTGATGTTTATGTAATTAAATAACTTGTTAATGGAAAGAACAAGTAGGAGATAGTAAACCAGAAATTGCAGTAGGGGTTTCTGATGTGTTAGATTCAGGAATTTTCACATGGTATCGAGCGATTGCAAATTAGAGGCGACTAAAGACAACAACCGAGAAAATCTGAGAATTTGTAGCAGAGAAGCAGCTGTCCCGAGAGACAACGTTGTTCCAGAGCCAAAGACACAAAAGGAGGAGGGACGCAGTCTAGAGAAGGTGATGCAAAGGCTAGCGCAGTGCCTGCGTCAACACTGTGATTTAGGTAAAGGTCACACAATAGCTGCGAGGAGCCCACGTAGTAGCTGCGTCAGCTATCTAGGCCAGCGCAGAGGCAGAGGGGGAGCAGATTAGGCCTACGCAGTGCCAAGTCATCTTTCTCAGCCAAGAAGGATTGACACAGTGGCTAGAAGGAGCTCATCCAGCTCTCATTGTGATTGTGTAGAGCCAGAAGGGCTCAGGTTCTTCAGTTGTCGAGGCTAAGGGAGCTGAGCAAATGTTCATTTGTGGAGCTGGTGGGATGTTGTTTCTATGAGTGCAAAACAATGTCTAAGGAGACTGAACCAAGCTAGAGGGAAGCACTACCTCGACAGATTTCTAGCCAAGAAATCTAGATATGGATTGCAGCGGCAAAGGAGGATTTGATAGGAGTGATTCGAAAGTTGGCGAGAGGATTTCCGAGAGGGAAATCAAGACTCAGAAGGAGTTTAGAGAAGAGGAGTTGAGATGGCAGTGAACGGATTGAAGGATCAGGACAGATTGGATGGGGCTTCCAATTTTGTCATCTGGAAGGCCAGGATCCTGGCAATCCTGGATCAACATCGCATCAAGGACTATGCCTTGAAAACTGTAGTTGTCCCAATTGACCCGAATGCAAATGAGAAGTATGAGGAGGCAGAGGCGAAAGCGAAATGCATGATTTTAGAAGGGGTCAAGGATCATGTCATACCACATATTATTGAGAAGAACACAGCAAGGGAGATGTGGCAGATGTTGACCACCTTATACCAGAGCTCTTCCATGTAGCAAAAGATTTTATTAGAGAATCAACTGAGGTCATATGAGATGCGAAAGGGAGAGGAGATAGATCCGTTCCTTCTCAGCTTGCAAGGAATTCGTGCCCAACTTACTTCTGTAGGGTCTACACCGAATCCATATTTTATGGGCAGGACTGCTCTAAATGCAGTCTCTGAGGACTGGGAGACGTTTGTCCAAAGCATTTTGGGCCAAGCGACTATCCCCAGTTGGGAGGAGATGTGGGCAGCTCTTTGATAGGAAGAGATCAGGAGGTTGACTAAGGCGGGGTGTAGCAGTAAGGGAATTCGAATCAAGAGGAAGAAGAAGGAGGTTGACTATGGCGGAACAGCAGGGGGTTGAGAAGAGGAAGAAGAAAGATATCTCCAAGGTCAAGTGCTTCAACTATGGGGAGTTGAGACATTATGCCTCTCAGTGCCCTAGAAAGAAAGGCAAGGGAGAAGCTTTTGACCCAAAGGCTGCTCCAGCAGAGGCAGAGAAGGATGTTGAGACTAATGAAGATTGTGACATGAGTGTTCATGCGCCTTTAGAGAAGAGGTGGGGAGACATAGAGTTGTAGTTGAGAGGACTACAGTAGAGGGGCGAGATCCTTGAGGTGCCCAAACTCTTGGATCACATATGGTTACGAGCGTCCTTAATGACAGTAGAATGATGATGCGTGTTAGGTGCAGCAAGGTGTGATGGAGCAACAATGGCAGCGCTAGAGTGTCGAAGTCTGTAGCAGCGCAGTGGAGGTTGCAGTAGTGCGAGAGGCATAGAGGATTTTGCAGCAGCGCAAGGGCAGCAGAGGGAGCATAGGATAGATGCAGAGGTGGCTTCATCATCACGAGGCTTCGAGACTAACCAGGATGTCAGTATTTGGGTGAAGTCAGTTACTTACTTCTCGGTAACTAAGTTACAGTGCAGTAGTTAGCAGTGGCAGTGCTATGGGCAGCATGGTTCAGCATATTGGGAGGGAGCTACAGTACAGATGTAGTAGTGGCAGTGGCACTATCATGGGTAGTAGTACAGGAAGCAGCAGTGCAATGGATGTGGGGCAGCAGGCCAAGCACCAACACAGAGGACTGATGCGAGGATTAGTGTGATGCTTCTATGGTGAAGCATTGTTAGAGCACATTCCTCGCTAAGAGGGAGAGTTGATTTTTGGTAGCATTGGATGTGCTCTAGCGATGAAATTTGGTGGAGAGGCTAAGGCACATGAGATCTCCAAGTCCTAGAAATCGTTTGGAGAAATTCCACCCAAATGAAAAGATATTAAAATAATTAATACTTTTAATGGGTCCTTAAGTCTAAACTTAGGAAAATTAAAATATTAATGTGTATTAATATAAAATGGGTGAGAAAGTTCTAAGTAACGATGATAAAGCCAGTTCTAATCTTAGTCGTTGATTAGGGACTTAATCTCGGTGGTTGAATCGTCGACAACAAAAGTATAAGAGGAAGCTTCAGGGTCAGTTGGAAATACACCAAGAGAGATTAGTCAGTTCGATTTTCTGGGACGAGGTTTGCTGAGGATATCAAGCAACTGATCAGTTGCAATGAGGGGCAGTTCTGCAAGAGGCTGAAGAATACATAGCAGAGAGGCAGGGAAGTGTCAGGAGTGAAAGTGCAGGCCTAGGACCATAAAGGACGCAGAGGCCATAGTAGCCAGCGCAAAGGATGTAGAGGGTCGTAGAGGCTGACGCAGAGATCGTAGAGGCTGACGCAGAGGCTGCAAACGTTGACACAGAAGCCGCAAAGGCTGACACAGAAGTCGTCGAGGGCTTCAGAGGCAGCGCTGAGAGATTCTGTGGGGCAGACAGGGAGCAAATTAGCTGACACAATGCCAAGAGAGGGTGACACAGTTCCAAAGCAATGCTTGGAGCAGCTTTCACTGTCAAGCACAAGGAACAACTGGAGTCAATGTGGGATTGATCATCCAATTACTAATTTGCCAGAATATCCGTCCCCGGATATAGGTACTACTGCTAAGGACATTGTTTGTTGGGTGAGCCATTTCTGGCACCCTAGTTGTATTCAGAAATCTTCTTAGTAATACAAACCCTCAATATGATACACCGGTTTTCCGGCATCAGGTTTTCCCGGGGACAATTGTCCAAAAATAACAGTGTCCCTTGTGTTATTGTTTCTGTTTACTTCACTGCATGATCTGTATATCTATGAAGGCTACATTTGTGTTTACTTCGATGTTTATGATATTAAATAACTTGTTAACGGAAAGAACAAGTAGGAGATAGTAAACCAGAAATTGCAGTAGGGTTTTCTGATGTGTTAGATTCAGGAATTTTCACACCTCTCTCTGTGTCTTGGTCCTATTGATAACTCCATCGAAGACCTGACTTTGTTGAGCAGGACGTCCCTAGATGCTCAAAAGCGCCCCCATCCATATGGGGTGAGCTGCATCCGATGGTACATCTCCTCTCACTCCATGGTGTAAACCCATGCACCACAGCACACCGCCATGCATCTGCGTGCTCGTCGGCAAACCACTACTCAATGCTACATGCTCCTACAAGCCATTGAATGCCAGCATCTAAACTGAGATAGTATGCATCGACCTTCACCCTATCGGTATCGCCTCCTCCACTGCCATTCATTCTTCACTTTCGATCATTTTCATTGTTGCACTCACTGTTGTAACTCTGATTATTATCATTGTCGCGCACCATCTTCTTTTCCATTTAAGTTCTCATTGAGCTCAAACATTTTGTTTGTTGGGTTTTACACATTATAGAGGAGAGAGACTCTACAAAAGCTGAAGACATTGAGGATAGCCAACAACCCATTCCATAGAGGGGGACCGGTAACATTATTTGTCCCCTTCACAAGTGTTTTTTAATAAAATATATTCTTTATATATATGGTTTCCATTGGATTATTGGAGTTATTTGCACTTATTTTACTATTTCATTCTACTGTTTAACTATGTTTGTTGCATATCGCCTCCTCCACTGTCATATCACCATACCTTCAGATGCATGGGCCTCACCTCCAAATTCTCCCTTAGAGACACAAGAGGAGAATCCTCATATGTACCAGTGGTGATGCCACCACTGTCCTCCTCAATGGCCGTCAAGTCCCAATTAATTGCAGAGTCCCTAGCCCCAAACAAGGTACTATCTGGTGGCCTGCCAATGCCACCTCCAACAGACTCCTGCCAGAGTATATTGATCATCTTGTGATCCAATGTGTGACCATCATACCAATACAACGTAGGGAAATGCTTCACAAACTGACCGACCACTGGCATTGACTGAGACTCCCTAAACAAATGCTTGCGCTCAACCGCTGGGTGAAATATACCACCAATGTTGTAGTCAATTTTCATATCTAGTAAGTGATATGTAGTCCCACCTGGATCCTAATGCCAACCTGGGTATCTAGTGTCCCTGATGCCTGAACGTGCCTGCTGACTCTTGCCCCAACTTATGACCAACTCCATACGCCTAGACCATTCCATCAAGCACCAACTCAGAATCTCTCTCCATCCAACCCCAAGGGAAGGATCGAGAGCATGAACTCCCGTACACATAACTAACCCTCCATCCTACAAAGGTTGCAACCTGTGCAGCTCATGTCACCTCATCTCACCATCCTGGTCAACGCGTACAATCTGTTGAGGTGACTCTGCCTCACCCTCTCCTATGTGCACCAGTAACCTACTAGTGCTATCAGTATCATCTATGTATGTCTGAGTAGGGCTACCCCATCGCTCCAATGTGCACTCCAGTTGAACCATTAGGGAACCCAACAGTTCCCCAACGCAAGACAATTTTGTTGTTGATTCGGCACAAACTGCTCTCATGCCCTCCCACTCCTCATTCTGCTGCAAAATGGCCTTATCAGAGCAAACACCCATGAATAGAAAAATGCTCTGGAACACCAAAATGACCAATTTTATTATAAGTAAACTGTTGGAGTACAATAAATTGGAAGGAGTGCACCTGGACTTGCTCAAGGTAAGCTACAAGCCCCAAGTGATCAATATCTCAATACCCAATTGCTGCACCTCTAGAAATCTATGCTGGCCCAAGTTTTATATACTGCTGGCTGACTTGACCCCTCAAAACTACCGAATGAAATTCTGTAAATTTAGGGTTGTGATCCTTGTCAAAAACCCAGAAAGGATTTGCTCTAGTTTTGAACCTCCAAATTTGACCCCAAATAGCTTGGCCCTCCTCAAATACGAGAACGGTCCACCTGTAGCAAAAAATGATGAATTGCTGCTCCAAAAAGGTAGCAATCTCCCCACAATCTCCCACTAAATGAAATCGTAACAGCTCAACCCCTAAATCCTCCAACCGACACCCAACACAACAATCACCCAAGAAGAATTGCATAGGCCCATGAGGGATGACACAATAGCAAGCTTCAACAATTCGTACAACAGTGAGGAACTCCCTTTTGCCTCCCAAAATCTCCCTCCTTTGGCTAGAATCAAACCAAGAACACCCCTGTAGCAATAAAGACTCCAATTTTTGGCACCAATTCTCCCAATGATTGCATGGCATCTCCCCCCGCGTCCCAACTAAACCAGAATAGCATGTACCTGTGTGATGTCCCTCTCCAAACCTCCAAAGCAAGAGAAAATCCTTCCTAGGGTGGCACTCGAAGTCCCCCAAAGAAAGGTTGAGCTTCATTCGTTGGGAAGCTCTTGTGCTAAGCAACACTTATAACACAGCTAAACAGCTAGAGTGACAATCAGTTATTAATATGTCAAAAGCCCCCAAAATGATCTCCTCTTCCTACTATTCATCTTTTCTTCCCCCTTTCTCTCCTTGTGGGCACCACCAATTCGGCCTCCTTCTCTCTACCTCAATTTTCCTAAGAGGTTCAAATTCCCCTTTTTGTGTGGCCCTCACATCCCAATACCCATTTAATTTTTCCTTTTCTCTAATGTCGGTGACCTCCGTCTCTCCAAAAATTAAATGGAGACTCCCTCCACCCACTATTCCTAAGTTTACCTGCCAAAATATTTCCCAACAACCAATGGAAAAAATGGAAATTCTTCTTAGAAAAATTAATTTAATTGGGGACATTACATATTCACACTGCAATTTCTTCACCATAAAAATTAATTGCAGAAGCAAAAATAGGAACGGAGAAATCTTAGCACACACAAAAATATTGACACCATTATTTTTGGACAAATGTCCCCAGAAAAACCCAATGTGGGAAAATCAATGCAGCAACTAAGGGTTTATATTATTATGTAGCAGTGAATTCTGAGTACAATCTTTGGAAGCCCAGCTGGCTATCCAATCAGCAAGAATCTGACAAAAAAAACATTTAGAGAGAAAATTCTCTCTCCACAATCAACCCTCGACCTTTGTCTCCCTCTGCAAACTGGTCGTCCAACCTATGCACTGGTCGTTTCTGCTTCTGACGATCTGAGCTAGGAAAACCTATGTGATACTCGCAGTTGTACTGGGAAAACCCACGCGACCCTAACTACGAATCGTCAAACAATTTTTGTGCGACCCTTGCGGCTATTCTGGGCTAGCTTCACCATGGAATATTTCTATCACTTGTTGTTGCCTCTTTGGAACTAGAAATCTTCCTTCGGATCATTATCTCTACCCTTCTTGACACTTGCTACTCGATCTCTGACTCAATCTCTCCTTCTAATCACCTGCACTAAAGTATCAAACTATCTAGATCACTGAGTATCTATAATGTATGTTCTCCATCTACCCATCAACCTCTTCTTATAATCTCATGTTGGGACTCCAACAACCAAGATTAAATCTTAATCAATGGTTGAGATTATTTCTAAGTCGATCCATGTAAGTTTCTAGATAATTCACACCTTTCTCAATTAATTCCTATTAATTAACCACTTTTCCTAAGTTAGACTAAGGAAATTTTTAATTATGGTGAATTAATTTAATTGAGCCATCTCTAGGTGGAATTCCATAAACAATTTATGGGTTTTGGAGAATTCCTATGTTTTAGCCTCTCCACAAAGTTTCAAGACCAGAACACCATCTGATGCTACAAAAACTTGATCATGATGGCAATGTTGGCATGACATTGATGGTAGTGTTGGCTTGGAAAAAATGACAGTGTTCATATGACAGTGATATCAATGTCTCTATTGCAAGTGTGACATTATGATATGATAGCAACTCTCATGGATTTGTTTCGTTCAGTTCACAAAGGAAATTGTGAACTGACTTGGGTTTACCCAAGGAGGCCAAACATGTTTGATGGTGTCTCATGACTATTGTACTTCTTATCTCAACTTAACAATTGATGAATATCTAATAGAAGAAGAATTTGGTTGGGTTTTCCCCATTGTGGAGTTTTGCCTTGGTGTCTCCATTTGTGCATACTTTTCTTCTATTGTTCCTTTATGTTCCACTGAAATATTGATGTTATTGTTCTTTCTACATAATTGCTAATGATGTTATGATGTAATGGGGTGAATGCATATGTAAATGATGAATGTTGGAATTTCCAAGTCTAACTGTTAGAAATCCTTCATGTACTTTCTGATTTATTTCTGCCTACTTGTTCTCTTTAATTAACAAATTATTTACCATGTAAATAATGAAAATAAATACAAGTACATGCTCAACACATTACAGATCATCAATTGAAGGAAAAACAAGCACACAAGTGACACCGTTGTTTTTGGACCAATGTCCCCGGAAAAACCCAATGTGGGAAAACCAATACAACTATCTAAGGGTTTTATTATTAAGCAGTTTCATAATACAATCTAGGTGCCAAACCAGCTCACCTAACAAAGAATGATCATTCGGCATCGGTCCTGGTGTTGATGCTAGGCCTGCTACCCAACATCTTCTGTACTTCTACATCATGTACTACTACTCATGGCCCTCTCGCTGCCACTGCTACATCCGTACAGTGGCCCTTCTCATCATGTTGTATCGTGTTGCCCATAGCATTGCCATTGCTAACTGTTGCACTGCAACTCAATTACTGAGAAGTAAGTAACTGATCTCCCAACTCTAACATCTATGTCAAGCTAGATAAACCCACAATGTTGAAACTCCTCTCACTGACAAGTGCTCCCTCTCTGACCTCTGCATTGCTGCAGCCTGCAACAACTCCATGCACCTCGCACTACTGCCTCACGTTGTCCTGGGACTCCTGCACTGTAGCTCTCTCTATCGCTCCATCCGCATCTGTCTCTACAGACATCCGCCAGTACTACTACTCCTCTTCGGGGCTCCCGTAGCAAGGTATAATCCAAGAGGCTGGGTACCTCAAGGATCCTGCCCCTCATCACCTGTAGTCCATCTAACTACAGCTTGATGTCTCCCCACTTCCTCTCAAGTGGCATGTGAGCACTCGTTGCACAGTCATCATCTATCTCCACTTCCTTCTCCGCTCTTGCTGGCACAACCTTGGTCTCAGAAGCCTCTCCCTTGCTCTTCTTCCTCGGACACTGGCTCGCATAGTGACCCAGTTCCCCACAGTGGAAGCATTTGACCTTGGAGAGGTCCTTCTTCTTCTGTTTCTCCTACTTTCCCTCAGATGCTAGGGCAGCATCCTCCTCTTCCTCCTTCTTGATTTTGATCCCCTTGCCGCTGCTTCCCGCTTTGGTCAGCCTTCTAATCTCCTCTTGGCGAAGAGCCGCCCACAGTTCCTCCCAATCTGGAAGGGTTGACCTACCCAATATGCTCCGGACAAACACCTCCTAGTCTTTTGAGACTGCGTTCAGGGTTGTCCTCACCATTAATTCTTGATCTGACGTGGCCCCTATGGAAGTCAACTGATCCCGGATCTCCTTCAATCAACCGAGGAAGGTGTCTATATGTTCTCCCTTCTACATCTAGTATGACTGCAGCTAATTTTCTAGTAGCATCTTCCTCCACACAGAAGTATGCTGATACAATTTCGTCAGGGCCTCCCACATCGCATTTGTTGTTTCCTTTTCAGCAATATGTGGTACTACATGGTCCTTGACCCCGTCAAGGATGATGCTCTTGGCCCTCGCCATTGCCTCCTCGTACTTGTTATTCTCAACCGAGTCAACTGGAATTGTTATTGTCTTCAAGGTGAAGTGCTTGAGACGATTCCTGTCTAGAACGAACAAGATTATGGCCTACCAGACTATGAAGTTTGCGGCTCCGTCCAGTCTGTCCTGGTCTCTTACCCTGTTCACTGCCATTTCGCTGCTCCTCTACTTCCCTCCTGGAAGTTCTCGGTGTAACTCCCTCTAAGCCTCAATTTCCCTCCTGGAAACCCCTCTACCAATGTCAAGATGCCCCCACTCCAATCGTTAGTGCTGCACCACTGATCCATATTTCTTGGCTAGAAATCCTTTGTAGCAACTCTCTCCTCCTTGTCTTGCCTTGTTAGGTACTATTCTGACCACAGTACCCCACCAGCTTCACTCTGCAACTTACCCACAGCCTCCTATGCCTCAGCAAACTGAAGGTTAGAGCTTCTAGGCTCTATGCAATCCTCGCACCAGCAAAATCTGCACCTCCTAGCCACGGGTGTCAATCCTTCCTAACTGAGAAAGATGACCAGGCACTGCATAGGTTAGGTCTTCTCCCTTCTGCTACTACACTAATCCTCCTCCCAACTCAAACTTGATGACGCAGGCACTGCATCACCCCTTTCTTGCTGCTTCTCCGCTAGGAATAACTTTTGTCACTCGGGACAATTGTTTCTGCTGTTGTTGCTCTGCTCGGTTGATGCCCTCAGTTCTCCTGTGATCTACAACCATGCTTTGCTACCATGTTGGAATTTCTAAGTCTAACTGTTAGAAATCCTTCATGTACTTTCTGATTTATTTTTGCCTACTTTTGTTTAATTAACAAGTTATTTACCATGTAAACACTGAAAATAAATACAAGTACATGCTCAACACTTTATAGATAATCAACTGAAGGAAAAACAAGCACACAAGTGACACCATTGTTTTTGGACCAATGTCCTCGGAAAAACCTAATGCGGGAAAACCGGTGCAGCTATCTGAGGGTTTTATTATTAAGCAGCTTCATAATACAATCTGGGTGCCAAACCGGCTCACCCAACAGAGAATGATCTCAACAGTAGTACCTCTCAGTCAAAGACGGATATTCCGGCTAAAACCTCGGATTAACAATCCCACAACTCTCAGCTCCAATCTGCCCCACGAAATCTCCAACGTCTGCCTCTAGGGACTGCGTCAGCCTCTCTGGCCCAGCGTCACCCCAACTTGCCCTGCGTCAGCCTCTAGAGACACTGCGTTAGCCTCTAGAGCCTCTACGTCACCCACACTGGCTCTCTCTGGAAACCTCTCCAAGAGAAGATTTTCCATGGCAATCATGGATTTTTGTATTTCTTCCTTATTTTCATTCATCTTCTTTCCTATTCCTTCCTTATTTTCATTTATCTTATTTTCTATTCCCTCCTTCTTTTCATTCATCTTCTTTTGTATTCTTTCTTTATTTTCATTCATGTTCTTTTCCATTTCTCTTTTAAGGTTTTCTTGACAACTTGGTAAAGCAACCTTTTTCAACATACTACCATTCATTTGATTAACTTTCTTCTCTAATTGAGATATCCTATATACTAATGATTCACATTCTTCATGAGTCAATGATGAGCCTTCAGTAGATTTAATTGGTGTAGTAGCTTTCTTTGGAGACATGTTGGAAAATAATAATAAGACTCCTCTTTATCACAACTTTTAGTCACCTAAAAAAAAGGGATCTTGTAATCAACAATTAGGTCACTAGTAAGGTTTTCCTTCTTGGTTCTTTTCTTTATAATCTCATGTTATGTTCCTTCCTTCAATATTCTATGGTTGCACATTATCTATTGGCTACATATTCTTAGTGTTCATTGTGCATCTTTTACAATAGCCCCCATTTACTCTCATAACCTAAAATATCTACATTGACTAGTCATAGCACATCGTTGATGGCTTGACTACATTTTCTTCCACATGACGTCAAGCCCTCTTTGTTTGTATTATTTGACATATAACCCCTAGATTGACATTGGTCTTAGCAACCTGTCATCATCTATTTCTCTAAGGATATCATACACTTACTTAAGGAAATCCCCTTTGTGAGAAAGGAGTGTGAAACTAAGAGAGGGATCTATTGTGGTGGTAGAGGGTAAGCCCCTCTGAGGTCCCTTGAGGTTGCACTTGCATTTTAGTGCTTTACCACATGAGGTACAGGTTCAAGAGGTAAATTCACAGGATTAAGTTCTAGGAAATCTTTAGTTAAGAGGTGAAATTTCTGGATTCCAAATTCCAAGAAATTTCAACACTTTAAATGTATCTTTTTTCACTATCATCACCATTACAGAATGCTTACTTGATGAGCTAACTGTATATATCAAAGCTAATGGCACTCTCATTTACAGAGATGCAAAAAGTTGTGACTGGAGAGCAGTCTGACCTAAAGAACTTTCTATTGTTCTTCAGCTACACTTACTTTCAATTGTATGTTACTGCTGAATCATGCACAAGCAGTATTTTCCTAAAACAAAGAGCCAAAAGTGCAGCACAGTACCCAAACAAGATAGAAGAACCACAATGAAAGTGCAACTTTGAAACAATATTTGAATATACAACACTAACAAAGATAGAGACAAGGATTAAAAGAACATGGCTGACATGCCAAGGCAAAATGTGAAATGTGAAATCCTCTCCTTATCTTTCCCACCATAAGACGTTCTGAAAAAATACATCAAATGCATAACAAAATCGAGAACCAGTGTCTTGAAATAACCTTGTCAATAATACTTTCGATGACATCATCTGAAAGGTTCATGCCTGACTCAGCAAGCGTGGCCACTACCATACTTTTCACCTGCATTTTAAAACAACTAATACATAAATTGATATAAAAATAAGAACTACATTATAACAAAGAGAACATGAAAAAATAATTGTGTTCTACAAAATAATCACAGAACAATTTTTTGAAGTACTGATTTGAAATTCATTGATAATATTGACGCCATATCTAGCATAATAGATAAGGTACAATTTATGATATTAGTGGATCTAAAACAGTCTTGGTTTCACATGGATGTAGCAGTTCATCTCATTATAGGCAGAACAACATTTATAAACAACTTTGGAAATTTGAAGTGAGATGATCTTAAGAGAATGGAGCTAACAATTCTACCAAAACTGTCAGTGTCCAACGGGGAAAGGATTGTAAAGGCAGGCAACAAGAATAGCAAATTTTCTGGCTAGGAAAAAACCATGCAGTTGTACACCTAGCATAACAAATCTCGAGAAAGTAGGAAATACTTAAACAGCACTTAAAATCAGAGAAGTGAATTTTCAAAAAGGAAATCTTCAAAACGGATTGTCACTAGTTATAACAGCATCTTAACTTCTATCAACCATACATTTCTTCCCTCCCACGCTGGTAAATATTGCAGTTGATAACCATACCTCTTGTCTCTCAATAAAGCCTTGCTGCTTTAGGTCATAGAGTTCAAAGGAAACTGCAGCAAATTTAAAAAACAAATAAATGTTAAAATGTTATACAACATAGTTTACACAGGATCATGCTCAAGGCAGTCCATATTCAAATACATTACTGGTGTTAATAACCACCTATACACAAGCTTAATTTAGTCAATATTTAGAAACAGAACATATGTTATATCTACTTGGTTCTGGGACTCAGAAAAAGCATCTCCACTTATGCACTGCACGCACATACCTCTTAGAGTGGTAAGTTGTAATACTGAATGAGGTGGTGTTAGAAGTTATTACATATTTATGCCACTCCATACGTTATCTAGCCAATGTAATGTTAAAGTCATAGTTAGAGGTTAGGTGCTTAAACCACTTAACCAACTACGGGTGCTATAAATATGTCAGCTATGGTAAGTGATCACGTGTGTAAAAGTTGTATTGTGACATTAATAATAGACATTTATTCTGTGTCTCTGCCATTTTCATCCATAAATTTGCGTGGCCAAATTTCCTAGAAGTACAAGACTGTAGTACCATGAAAGATGAAGATAAATGTAACTCTTCAGAGGCCAGTGTATGAAGGATAATTGCAATCAAGGTATGAAATATGAGCGTTTTGATATTCCAAGGATAAATCAAAAAAAAAAAAAAAAACAAACAAACAAACAAACAAACAAACAAAAAAATTAATTAAAAATTACTGGCAAAGAAAATTAAAGAAAAATTTATATCATGAATCTTTAGGAGCTAAAATGAAAAATTAATAAATGGCACTGGAGATATGAGATTAAGAAAATAGTGGGAACGAATGCCACCATGGAGATTTCAAAGCAATAAGATGAAATGAGGCTTCCCTCCTTCCATGGTCATCCTATTGGTGACTTAGGCCATGGCAAATAGAACAAGAAATTTGCATTTATATGCATTGTGCAATTTTGTTTGGCGATAACAATTGACTAAATGACAATAGAACATTTTAGAAAAGTATAATTAGGGCCTTTTTTTCATAACATGAGCGAATACTAAAGTCTGCAATGATAATCTGACAGTTTTTTCAGAACCCATAACATTGGTCTGATGGTTTTTATGGTCCATGATGACGATTTGTGAAAAAAAAATGTCTGCAAGTATATTTTCCTCACCCTATTGCAGGCAAAGGTTAGATCAAGTTACATTTTGCCTTGCAGTATTGCAAAGAAAGGCTAGCCAGATATCTGAGAATAGCACATGACAACTCGAAATTTCCACAAATCACAGCAACTGGATATTATTCTCCTAATTTATGCAGTTTATTTGTCTTCCGTTAATTATTAGCGGAAAATATCGAATAACCCACTGCAATTCTTCACAAATAAAAATAGGTTGTGAAAAATAAAATACTGGAACCGAGAAAGCAATGCATATACAACAATAAATCTAACACCAATATTTCCGGACAATCATCCAAGGAAAAACCCCAAAGGGAAAACCAATGCGGCAAAAGAGTGTTTTATTATCAATTAATCCTCAGCAATTTAAGAGTACAATGTTCTGCATGTCTGTCATTGGCAAAGCTCCGGAAAATACTGATCTCCACTGTCAAAAATAAACTAAAGACTCAACGTTTACTCTACAACTCGATCTGGCCTCCTCTAGAAAATTCACACTCCCTCTAGCTATTTGCACTTCTTGCTAGAAATGAGCACTGCTTGCTCTGGGAATTTGCATAGCTTCTGAGAATTCATCCTTGTAAGTAAATCTGCCTCCATTATGTCACTTGGCCCACTTGCTTTGCCTTCAGTACATCACTCGGCCCACTTTCTTTGCCTCCAGGTGATAGAACCAACATTGGCACTCTGAAACGAGCCCATGGCTGCCACTTGCACTGCCAAACTGGCTACTTGCCCTAGCTGAATATGGCCTCCTCTTCTATAGATAAATCGACCTCCTTCCTGCCTCTAGAAACTGGAAATCACTGTGGAAATTTTATTTTGAAATTTTCCTTCCAAATCTTTGCTAAAAGCACGCCACTCGGTGTCTTCCTAGCTTCAATTGTGTCCTTGCTAAATTACTACAACTGGGTAGTTGAACTACACAACTCTCTTGTGTGTCTTCCCCAAACTCCATCGACTTGCTCTTATAATCTTTTGTTGGGCAACCAATGACCATGATCACATCTCAATTGATGGTTAAGATCATCATGATTCCATCAAGTGACTTTTTCGGAAGTCTTAAAAGCAAAATTGATTTTTCTCAATTAATCTGATTTAATTAACCAATTTTCCTAAGTTAAAACTTAGGACATATTTAATTATTGCCTAATTAATCTAATTGAGGTGTTTCTAAGGCTTTTCTCACGAAACTTTTTTAGGTGTTGACCACTCTGTGGCAACGACCCCATAGTAGTACGCCGCTTTTTTCGCAAAAGGGATCTATCGTGTTCGAGTGTTCGCGCCTTTCATATTTCATCATCGGTCCGCAATTTCGTAAAGATGTCAACCCATTCTGCATATGTATAATGTAAATAATCCTAGTATAACCACGTCTGTATATAACAGCCTAGGTAAACCTATTGTTTGGTGACGATTTTTATCCTAGGAAGTTTTTTGTCTCAATGATTCATCTGTGTCTTTAGACACAAATGATCAGCAGAGTTTTTCTCTCCACCCTCACCCCAAAGCTAGGGTGGATTTTGTCGTCAAAATCTTAGGCGAGTCCTAGTGTTTTAGATCGAGTCTTTGTAAAAGTGACTTGAGAATAATTTTAACTAATTGGCTAAATTATTTTATTACAAGTCACTTGGTCTACTAGATTATATTTTTTGTGTCACAAAAATGGGTAAATGTTGAGGTTCTATAATGAACAGGTTTTCCCCCTTCATATATTAAAATGTAAAATCTTCATATAAAAATATTTAGTGCATGGTCCCTCATAATTAGACACCATGGCTAAATATTAGAGGGTTGGAAAAATTATTGATCCCCTCATAAGTCAATTAATTAAATTTTTTGGCAAAATTAAATTAAAGTCCTAAGCCATAAATTTAATTAATTTTGTGTCCTAGGTAAAATTAAATTCTTCAAAGGTAAAATTCGTGGGTTTTAAACAAATTAATTTTTGGAGGTCTCCGACCAAGGGAATATTGAAAATTTCAAGAGATTTTGGACCCTTGGGCCTTGGTAGTTAAGTCAAAGTCAATTTTTTGGGAAAATGAACTCAAAATAATTATTTTTGAGTTAATTAAAAAAGAATTAAATGAAAAATTCGAAATTCCTCAAAAAAATAAAATAATTTCAACGAGGGAGGTTAAAACATAATTAAATCATTTTCAACGGTTGAGATTACTTTGACGAGGATTAGGCGAACTAGTCGTTGGAGAATTTTTCTATAAATTAGAGGGTGGTGTCACTGTATTCTACCCGATCTGTGAATCATGTGCTACGCTCTTGATGCTCTCTTGTAATAATTTTGGAATATAATGTAGAGGTCTTTCGGATTTCGATTGGTAGTGGTGTTTCTCTTCTCAAATTTATGCTAATATTGTTTTAAATTTTTCTGTTGAATATTATTTGAAAATTGTCAACCAATAGCTCTCCTAAATAATCTATGCACAAATATCATGTTCAATTTATTGGATCTAGGGTAGCAATTTTAATTTGATTGAATTAGCAGGTATCTCTAGTTCTTGAAAATTATATTGTTATTTTATTTCTCTACTTGATCTGACAATTGGATCTAGTGTTTGCAGAAGATCATTCAAATTTTAATTGAGCGTTTGGGGATAGTCCTTGGTTGGACCAGCCGACTCTCAAAGCATAATTTCTGAAGAGCTTGCTTGATCAAAGCCTCGGGATCTATCTAATGATCCATTTTTTTGCAAAGTGCTTCTGGGCTAGTACCTCATTAAAAAATTTAAATATATTTTATAACTTGTGCAAAATTGATAGATTTGGCTAGAAAGAGCCTTAGATCTATAGACCTGGAAGTGGAGTTGAACTCATACTCCTCAAATCTGATAGATCTATAACTCATTTGTATAGACCTGTAATTATCTTGTATAGATTTGAGATTTTTTTTTTTCTAATTTGAGTCTTGGGGTTTTATTTATTTTTTGCATATATCAGGATCTAGGTATTTTCATTTTTTGATTCTGTGGGTATAGATCTGAAGGATTCCATCAGTTTGAAACCAAATCTAGACCCTAGAGGGCAAAATCTAGCCTCAATACGATTTTGCAGGGACAAATTATTCAAAGAGAGTTTTAGTCCAAGGGTTTTAAATTTAGATTTGAGGATTTTATAAGTAAATTTATGAGCAAAATTCAAAGCAAAAATACATCAGTCTGAAATATATTTTTCAAGGATGTTTTTTTAATCTTTTATGGCCCTTGGGCTACCCTTTTTTTCTCCTATCTACTGCCATAAGCCTCTTCATTTGCTGCGTGTTTTTTCTTCCCTAAATCACAGCTCTTACCTCTGCGTCGTTTCCTTTACCTGCGGCCCCATCTTCCTCTTTTTCTACCTACATGAGTTTTTCTCCTCGCGTCCCTTTCTTCTCTCTTTCCTGCTGTCCTCCCTTAGCATCGATTTTCCTCTTCCTTAAACTTGCAAACCTGCTACCATTCCTTTCCTGCTCGTGCTCCTGCCTGTTGCTTCCTCTTTTGGCAGCTCCATTGACTTCGTGGCTCCTTTGACTTGCAAACCTGCTGCCATTCCTTTCCTGCTCATGCCCTTGCTTGTTGCTTCCTCTTCTGGCAACTCCATTGAACTTCCCTAGCCCGCCTTTTCCCTCTCGGTGCGTGAGTTCCTCCTTGTTGGCCTTTTTTCGACTTACATTCACTCATACTTTAACATTTCGATTTATTTGGTATGACCTTTGCCCCTTTAAAACTTTAAAAGAATTTTAATTTTCCACATTGAAACCATTACCCCTTTAAAAAAAATAAACCTTATTACTTTAAATTTAATAAAAGTGTGATCTAAATTCCCTTTTTTAAATATCTTTTGTGATAAAGGTTATACTTTGGGCCTACAAACTTTAGAAATTTTTTGTGGTAAAAAACTTTTAATTTTTTTCATAGTCAAGGCAGCTTAAATTTTTAATATCTCTAAAGTTTGACTATAGGAAAAAATAAATATTTTCTTGATTGGAGTTACTTAAGGAAATCATTTTAATTCTAGAATTACTTGAAGTGTTTATTTGATTAGCATTTAAATTTCATGGTTTTTCATGGTAATTAATTTTCGAAATTTAATTGCTTAAGCCTTTTGCATGCTAAGTTTCATGATCATTGGCATTAATCACTCTAAGTGTGGGTTTAAATACTTGAATTATAGAATATTTCTTGAATATTAAATTTTGAGAATTTTTTCAAGTAATATTTAAGTACTCTTTCATGGAATTGTGGTAAATTGTATATCTTACGTTTCCTAAATTGAGTATTTTGAGAATCTACGTAATTGGCATTATCTTGAGGAGAGGCTGATATTGAAGAATTGTGAAGAAGTTTTTGCTCTCTTTGAGTTATAATTGCATAGGAAAGAATTTGGCTACACTGAAGTGACAAGCTTGTGATTTAATTTCATATTGGGCATTTTAAGCACGTTGCTAAGTTGAATTTTTTAAGAAGTTTATCTTTCAGCCATTGTCTTGTAAAGTGAATACTTATTTTGGAAATTAAAGCTTTGGCATACAACTCGGAAATACATCATGATATAAGCGCTTTAAATCCTTGCTCTAGCTTCATCTCGCTCCATTTTCTAATCATCTCGTGCACTTGCATATTAAGTTAGTCTTGCATTATTAAAATTTACTTCCAACCATAAGCTTGGTTGATAGAAAGATAGGTACCCATCCATCTTTGCTTGAGAAGCCTGGTTTTAATAGTACTTAAAACGGTGACCTTGCAGTCATCAGAGCCACAACACTTTGCAACGCCGAAAGCACTGGGTACGTTAGATTTTCAAGAGAGGTATCGTTAATCACAACTTAGTGTGCTTCACCTTATTTTCTCTCTGCCACTTACTACGAAATCAGGCTCAATATAGAAATGATCGAAGGGTATCCTTAAATGACCCAAGGGATCAACACTTGAAAATTTTTTAAATTAGAAACACACTAAATCTAATAAAAGCTCGTTTTTATGTTCATAAATCTACAATTACATCAATAAAATAACAAGCTGGAAAATACAAAAATATGCACAGAAAAAGATGTAGAATTTTGTAGCATCTTTGGGCATGTGACCTATTATCGATTTGATTAGCAGAGTTGCTAAAGTCGTGTCAATCTGTTTGGATTGGAACACATAGGGTAGAAACCCACTGTCACCTTGACCCAAGCCCCCGCTATTTAGACCCAAGTACCTATTGAAAGGTCAAGGGAGAAGTCCCATTTGACATCCCAACAAACTCCAAATAAGATTAGTGCCTTAGATGTGGTCAAAGAGCGGTGGAGGAGTTAATAGTTCTCCTTAATATCCTTTGTAATTTATACAAACAATTTACTTTTCAAGAAATAACCACAATTTTTTCTAGATTAACTAATACATTGCACAATAGAAATTTGCCAACAGTTCTATGCAAAACCCAGAAAGAGACAGAATAATGTAAAAACCCTAGTTTTTCATTAATGAATTTCTCAAGGAATTTACAATGAATTCTTGAGACAAAACCCTGGTGGTTGAGCTTGTGGAATTGTTTGCACCTAATTCCCTTGCTAATTTTTCCCTCCAATAGAGAGAGTTTTGACCCTTCCAAGCAGGGAATTTGGCCCTCTTTTAACTATGAATTTGGCCCACAGAATCATGAACCAACTCGGCACCCAGTATTTGATAATTTGGCCCCCTTTTTAATAGGGCTTGGTTTCAACAATAATGGCATGCTACAGGTATACTCGGCCCTTCTAGAACAATCAACAAAATGCACAACAATTCGCTTCTAAAATAATAGCAATTTGTCCTACACAATATTGACAAGATTTACTCACACAGCCTCCACTAATTTGTGCCTCTGATGATTGGCAATTCGCAGCAGTGATTGCTTGGAATTTCAGCCTCTCCCACTGACCAACTCGGCCCTTCTAATCTGAGTAATTTGACCCACACTTGGGCATTCCAAACCCTCGTGAATTTAACCTAGTGAGGGGCAACAAATCAGCCTCTAGGGTATATTACCTCAACATCCTATGAATTCATCTTTCCTTAATAATTTACTCAAGCTATGGAACAACAATTTGACCCCCTGTGATTTCAACCATATTCATCCATTGAAAACTAATTCAGCCCTCTTATGAGCAAGAATTCAACCCTGTGGAATGCACAATTTTTCTTCAATTAAAATGTAGAACTCTATCTTCTTGACATGATGAATTTTGAACCACTCCATATGCTACCAAATCGACTCCTGTAGGATCAACCTGCAAGAACACAATCATTGGCTTTGCAACCATCGGAACCAATGCCACCGACTAGTTCAGCCCTCTCTTATGAGCAAGAATTCAACCCTGTGGAATGCACAATTTTTCCTCGATTAAAATGCAGAACTCTATCTTCTTGACATGATGAATTTTGAACCACTCCATACACTACCAAATCGACTCTTGTAGGATCAACCTGCAAGAACACAATCATTGGCTTTGCAACCATCGAAACCAATGCCACCGACTAGGATGTACATCTCAACACCAAATTCGGTAACCAACGAGGGCTTCCACCTCTCTCAGCAAGCTACCTGAGCTCCTTAACAAATTCACCAATAATTCTTCGCATGCCTCCCCTTGAACTTCCTTTGTTTTCCTCCTCCGAAAACCTTGGATCACTTTATTTTTTCTAAAGTGACTTTTACTACATTTATTTAATTATTATTTATTTTATTCTAGCAACCCCTTTATTTTTTGTCAATAGTCCATGGGATCTAGTTAGGCTATGATTAGAACCCTTTCATGCTTCTAAAGATTGGAAAGGCACATCACAGTCCTCCCTTCGCAAGTTTGCTTGTCCTCAAGCAACTACAACACTCATTCACCTTCCCATGTAGCATATTCTATGGCAAGCCCTACCATCAAATTGAATACTTCCGGATGATTGTAATGTCCCGAATTAATTAATATAGTTAAGAAGAAATTCTACTTTTTACAATTTTGACCATTGGGAGATATTTTGGCATTTAAACTTAGGAAAGGTGGATTAGGAGGACCCCACTTGGATTTTTAGGAAAAGAAGGCTTCCAAACATTAGAAAAGGTAATAAATCAAAATGCAAGTGGAATGTGGGGGCCACTCCAAAGGGAATTTGTACCCCTTAGGAGAGTTTGAACTTGTGGGGAGAAAGAGGAGAGGGAACTTGAATTGTGGGGGCCACATGAAGTAATAGAAGGGGTAGCAAGATAAATAGAGGTGGAGGGCCTCGTTTTGGGGATCTTTTGCTAATTTGATATATGAACCATAGTTTCCTCAAGTTGTTTCGCTGGGTCAATAGAGTATTGTTTAGCACACGAGATTTCCGAGGGGAAATCTCAACTCCTACTTTGCTGGACTTCAAGTGCCACCCTAGGGGCGACATTTCCACACATGCGACCTAGTCCGGGAGTATTATACAAAGGAAATCGAATTATTTTGGGGGTAGATTGGAAGCAGAAGGGAAGTATGCACTTCCCAGGAGAGGGAGCTTCAGAGCAACATTGGTTCCGGACTTTGAGGACATAATTGCTTTGGATTTTACTACTCTTGGTTGGAGTTTAACGGGCTGAATCAGTGGCTGATCATCTGGCTGAAATTCTTCCTGCAGTGCACACGCAGAGGCAGTCGTATTGGGCCTGTGCAGTCATTAGAGGAGCACGTCGGTTGTGGAGGCTTATACCGAAGCTGGGGCTAAAGATTTGCAAGGGGGCATAAGGATAATTCTTGGAGGTATCTTCAGCTAATTTTCGACGGCTTTGGCAGATATTTACCAGGTAGTACAAATTACCCAGTTGTAGAGGGTGCTCACACTATTTGGGGCCAATTTTGGAAGGTTGGAATTAGACCCAACCCTTTCTGGGTTTTTCTGGGTTTATTGAGGAGAGGCCAAGATTAATTTCGCTGAATTTTCTTAGCACTCTAGCAGGGTCAAACAGGTGTCTCTTTCCAACCAACAGTTATTGCTAAAGCCTAATATTGCTCCATTTTGGGGGTTTTCTAGTTTGAAGGATTGGAACCAATTCCTTTCTGGGTCATGTGGGAAAAATTAAGAGGAAGCTACAACAACAATTTTAGGCCAATTCGGGTATTCTAGCCAGAGACTCGAACCACTTTCAGATAGCAGTAGTGGCACAATTTTTGGGCCAGCGCAGAAGCCAATTTATGGGCACATGTGGATGGTTGAGGGAAGGGATTTTGGGAGCTGGGTTGTGCTAGGAGTTTGAGGAGATCATCCGGGGAGTGGAGTTCAACATTTTTGGGGGAATTGCAAGGTTGCTTCAGCACATTTCCAGACAGACTGTATTTTCCAACTAGTTTGAAGAGGACGTGGTATTTGGGGTCAACTTTTGGAGGTCGGAACTAGGCCAAACCCTTTTTGGGTTTTGGTGGGCTTATTGAGAGGAGACTGGGCTAATTTCGTAGAATTTTTTGAGCACCGAAGGTGGGACTTTCAGCAGCAACTTTCCAGCAAACAGTGCAATTTCCTGGGGTAGCACAGGGCCTATATGGGGCAACTCACTCTCTCTTCTAGGCGTTGCATTTTCTCACCTTGGTCTTGTCAAGCTTGCCCTTGAGGCAAGCCCAGGTGCACTTTTTTCAAACCATTGTACTCTTGCTCCATATATTTAATAAAACGGCTCAACTGCGTGGTATTTGTGGAGATTTCATGGGTGTTCATTGATTTTCGGAAATTTTGGGCTTGCATGTGTTATTTGCTTTGTATATCACTTATTTTCCTATTTCGGAACATTATAGTGGTATCAAAGCCTTGATTTTGGCCCAACTGTGGATAGCCAGCAAGAGCATGGAAGATTTGGGTATGAGTGCCCAGTGATCGATGAAACCAGAGACAAGCCCATGGCTCAAGGGAAATCCAGTATGCAGAAAACCGGGGGTGGAATCCGTTGGGACGATGAGAAGTTGGCCAAGTTGAGGAGGGTGACAGAACAGACCCATCCTCACCCTTACAACAGAGACGCCAGAGGTGAGAAAGCCATGGGGGTGAAACCATCTACATCATGTGGGGAAAGTCGACAAAATCAAAGCAATAGAACTCCTGAAAAGGAGCAGGCAGGACAGGGACAATTAGAGGGTGAGACCTAGCTTTAGGTATTCGGAGCCTCAGGAGGAGGTTGATCATGATGCTAAGAGCCCACAGGATGGTGAGGAGCACATCAATATACTCGGTGTGGCGCAGGAGTCGCCATTATTAGAGACCTCTTTGATAGCCCCAGTTGCACCTTGGTGGAGAGGATAGAGCCCACACACATAGAGCCATCTATTGAGGAGGTGGCACCCATGGATGAGATGCCAACAGTTGTTGAGGTATCCAGAGTTGTGACTGAGTCTGCAGGTGATAGATGCCCACAACAATTCCATCAGTTCCAGGCCGACCTTCTAGCATTGAGAGAGAATGCCACAATAGTATGAGAGGCCATTCTATAGCAAAACGAGGAGATGGAGGGCATGAGAGTGGTCTGTGCCAAGTCAGCGGCCAAACTGACTCGCGTTGGGGAACGATTAAATTCCGTAATGGTGCAACTAGAGTGCACATTAAAGCATCAGAGTAGCCCTCTTCAAACATACATAGATGGGGCTTGTAGCATCAGTAGGTTACCTCTGCACCTTGGAGAGGGAGAGGCACAACCACCTTGGCATATTTTATGTGTTGACCAGGCTAATGAGATGAGGCAACATAAGAGGTGCAAGGTGCTGCATTCGCAGGATGGAGGGCTTGTCCTGTGTACGAGAGTTTGTACATTCAATCCCTCAAGGTTGGATGGCGAGAGATTCTAAGTTGGTACCCGATGGAGTGGGCTATGGAGATGGTAGTGGACCGACGCAAAGCTTAACAGGAGCTTTCAGGCGAGATCCAGGTGGGACTACCTATCATTCCCTGGATATGTCGGTTGACTATAGCCGTGGTGGTGTGGTTGGCCTGGCGGTTGAGCACACGCATTTGCTAGGGCGGTCTCGATCAGCATTAGTGACCAACCAGTTTATGGACAGACTCCCTAGGTCGTTTTGGTATGATGGTCGTACATGGGATCACGAGATGATCAGCATGCTTTGGCAGGTGTTTGTAGGAGAAGGTGGCATTGGCAGGCCACCAGATAATGCCTTGTTTGGGGCTAGAGACTCTCTGTGGTTAGTTGGGACTCAACGGTCACCAAGGATTAACATAGTGGTGGCATCGCCGCTAGTACATACGAGAATTCTCCTCTTGTGTTTCTTAGGGAGGATTTGGAGGTGAGGCCCATGCATTAGAGGGTACGGTGATACGACAGTGGAGGAAGCGATACCGATAGGGTTTGGATGGACGCATACTATCTTAGTTTAGATCCAGGCATTCAGCAGCATATAGGAGCATGTAGCATTGAACAGTGGTTTGCGGGTGAGCACATAGATGCATGGCAGTGTGCTATGGTGTGCGGGTTTACACCATGGAGTGAGAGGAGACGTACCATTGGATGCAGGTCAACCCGTATGGATGGGGGTGTTTTTGAGCATCTACGGACATCCTGCTCAATAGCGTTAGGTCTTCAATGGAGTTATCAACAAGACCAGGGCAGAGAGGGGCATCCATGGGATTACCTTTCGGTGTCCATGCGCAATCTTGATCATACCTATGGGGACATACATACCTATCGCTCTCCATCATTGCTTACAATTGCGGAGGGTTGGGTTATTGCCCCATGGTGCCCTCAATACAGGTAGTAGGACATGGGAGGCTCATCCTAAACAGTTGGATGTGACACAGTGTTTCATGGGTAGGAGGGAGAAGCTCCAGTTGAGACATTTGGTGGGTGCACGAGTTGAGAGATACCAACATAGGGATGGTGTGTTCTACTACTGAGGGAGCATATGTTCCACCCTTGGGCTCACACTTGGGGAGGTGATCTCTAGAGAGTTGCATGATACACTTTTGGCGAGGCAGTCTAAGGCGCTACAGGAGCTTGAGGGACGGTCGATGGTAGACTTCATCTACAGGAGGGTGCCCCAACTCTAAGCTGTCCAGACGTACCATCAGGAGTTGGTATAGCGGATTTCATGGTATGGGTTGGCATGAGCAAGGCAGGTTAGCATGCTTGAGACAGATTCTTAGCACTTGGGTCCCACCTATGGGAGACATATAGGGGTCAAAGATGATGGTTGGATGGGTTCTAGTAGGTAGCAGTGCTACCCAGCGGCAACCCATGGAGAGTGGAAGTTGTGAGCTCCTAATATGGTTAGGGGATCTAGAGATCCGGTTAGCGAGAGGATCCCTCCACTTATCGATGGGCAGGGTTAAGATGGAGGTTGATCCAACTTTTTTCCAAGCTAACACATGGAGAGTCACTAAGACCTTCATCCTATGGTGAGGCAGGCTGTCGCCCAAGATCGAGGATAGTCATAGAGTGGTGGACTCGAGCATTACAGAGTTGCCCTGGCAGGTAGGTCATAGCGCTGATCGGGACGGATATAGTGGTCGAGCATTACCGACGAGGAGAGTCCGGTATGAGCATGTTGAGCGGTCAGGCATGACTGGGGTGTCACGATGTCAGCAAGATAGGTTCCTTCTACGACTGGCAAGGGATTCCAACATAGCAGGGTTGAGCAGTTCAACTACTCGTAGAGGTAAGCGAGTTTCTACAGGGGCGGGTCATCCAGATCTTCCATTTGCTTTTAGTGATTCGTTGATGGTGTGGGGAACTTCACTCGTGCGACAGCGTGATCGGCAGGAAGAGATCAGGGGAGCCTTGGGCAGACGAGGGCTCAATCCCACCAGGATTGGATTGTATCTTCAGGAGTCCACCCTTGAGATGCATAAGAGGGACTATTTGATGGAGCAGGTTCATGAGGAGATGATCAGGATCTTATACTACCATGATGCTCTACTTACTGGCAGCATGCAGAGGCCGTCGGAAGCCTATGATGAGCTAGACATCAAGTGGAGCAAGGGATGTTTCACACAGATCAGGGTGGCTTGGGATCCTGGTAGGGCATGGCAGAGATAAGAGATAATTCAGTGGCACATTTGGGACCCCAGTATTGTTTACAGTGACTTTCTGGGTCGACTCATAGAATGGGTGCTTGTTCAACCATTGCTTGAGGACAAGCAATTTTTGGTGGGGAGGACTGTAATGTCCCCAATTAATTAATATGGTTAAGAAGAAATTCCATTTTTTACAATTTTGACCATCGGGAGATATTTTGGCATTAAAACTTAAGAAAGGTGGATTAGGAAGACCGCACTTGTCTTTTTAGGAAAAGAAGGCTTCCAAACATTAGAAAAGGTAATAAACCAAATTGCAAGTGGAATGTGGGGGCCACTCCAAAGGGAATTCGAATTTCGTACCCCTTAGGAGAGTTTGAACTTGTGGGGAGAAAGAGGATAGGGAACTCGAATTGTGGGGGCCACATGAAGGAATAGAAGGGGGCGGTAAGATAAATAGGAGGGCCTCATTTTGGGGATCTTTTACTAATTTGATATCTAAACCATAGTTTGCTCATGTTGTTTAGCTGGATCAACAAAATGATGTTCAGCACATGAGCTTTTCGAGGGGAAATCTCAACTCCTACATCAGTGGACTTCGAGTGCCACCCTAGAGGAGACATTTCCACACTTTCGATCTGGTCTAGGAGTATTATACAAAGGAAATCAAATTGTTCTGCGGATAGATTGGACGCAGAAAGGAAGTACGCACTTCCCAGGAGAGGGAGCTTTAGAGCAACATTCGTTTCGAATGTTGGGGAAATAATTGCCTTGGATTTTTCTACTCTTGGATGGATTTTACTGGGCTGAATCAGTGGCTGGTCATCTAGCTGAAATTCTTCCTACAATGCACACACAGAGGCAGTCTTACTGGGCCTGTGTAGTCATTAAAGGAGCACATCAGTTGTGGAGGCTTGTACCGGAGTTGGGGTTGAAGATTTGCAAGGGGGAATAAGGATATTTCTTAGAGGTATCCTCAGCTAATTTTGGATGGCTTTGGCAACTATTTACCAAGAAGTACGAATTACCCAGCGGTAGAGGGTGCTCACACTATTTGGGGCCAATTTTGGAAGTTTGGAATTAGGCCCAACCCTTTCTGGGTTTTTCTGGGTTTATTGAGGAGAGCCCAAGATTACTTTGGCTGAATTTTTTTAGCACTCTAGCAGGGTCAAACAGGTGTCTCTTTCCAACCAGCAGTTATTGGCAATTGCGAATATTGCTCCATTTTGTGGGTTTTCTGGTTTGAAGGATTGGGACCAATTCCTTTCTAGGTCTTGTGGGAAAAATTAAAAGGAACCTATAGCAGCAATTTCAGGACAATTTGGGCATTCCAACAAGGGACTCAAACCACTTTCAAATAGCAGTAGTGGCACAATTTTTGGGCTAGCGCAGAAGCTAATTTGTAGGCACACGTGGAAGGTTGAGGAAAGGAGTTTGGGAGCTGGGTTGTGCTAGGAGTTTGAGGAGATCATCCAAGGAGTGGAGTTCAGCAGTTTTGGAGGAATTAGAAGTCTACTTGAGCACATTTCCAAACAGGCCATATTTTCCAGCTAGTTTGAGGAGGACATGGTATTTGTGGTCAATTTCTGGAGGTCAGAACTAGGCCAAACCTTTTATGGGTTTTGGTGGGTTTATTGAGAGAAGACAGAGAGGCTACTTTCGTAGAATTTTTTGGGCACCAGAGGTGGGACTTTCGGCAACATCTTTCTAGCAGATAGTGTAGTTTCCTGGGGCGGCTCACTCTCTCTTCTGGGCATTGCATTTTCTCACCTGGGGCTTGTCAAGGTTTCCCTTGAGGCAAGCCCAGGTGCACTCCTTTCATACCATTGTACTCTTGCTCCATATATTTAATAAAATGGCTCAGCTGCATGGTATTTGTAGAGATTTCATGGGTGTTCAATGATTTTCGGAAATTTTGTTTGCATGTGTTATTTGCTTTGTATATCACTATTTTTCCTATTTCGGAACATTACAATGACTTTACTCCTCAACCTCTTCTCCCTCATCTCCATGACCTACCTGAGAATGAGAACCAATTGTCCTTCCTCATCCAGTGGTGGAAGCTCCATTGTGGCTTTGACTTGTTGTCCAAGTACCTTTTAAGACAGGATACATGGAAAACATTGTGGACCTTGCTGTCTTCTGACAATTCTAATTCATAAGAAACCTCCTCAATCTTCATGATCACCTTGTAAGGCCCATAGAATCGTCATTTCAATTTCTTAGAACCACTCTTTGTGAAAATTCGATGACCTGAATCACCACTTCAGCAACTGATTAAATTTCTCCTACTTGTTAGTTTTTGAATCTAGTTATTTACAGTGTTACACAATAAACATCGAAATAAACTCTATTGCAGCGTTCACCACATAAAATACTGCGAAACAAAACACTGCAAAGTAGAGAAATAAACACACATAATTACACTGTTATTTTTGGACAAATGTACCCGGAAAAACCAAATGTGGGAAAACCGGTGCAGCAATTGAGGGTCTAATTATTATGTAATAATAATCTGAGTACAAATCATTGGATTCCCAAACTGGCTATCCGATACAGAGAATAAATTGGCAAAGAGGTAGTGAGAAAATACCTCGCACCGTCACTGGAGATTCGACACTGATCCGGGGTCTAGATGAGATGCCCTATGCTATCTCTATGCAGTCTCTAAGTGGGCTCACGCAGCCACTGCGTCACAACTCAAGGGGCTGCATCATCCTCTCCTTCTGATCTTCTGCCCACTGGAAACTTGACTCCCTGACCTTCCAGACTCACACCCTGGCTTCTAGCTCTCGATCTCCACTACACCCCAACAAAATTGCAGACTCCCTCTGAAGCACTTCGATGCCTCTGTGTGGTCCTGCACTGCCTCTTTGGACCTCTCAATGCCTTCTCTTCCTTTCACTCACCGAGACTAGAAAAATCCCCTCCAGTCTACAATCCATGCTCCTCACTACAAGATCAATTGATCTCTCTTAGGCAACTCAAGGTTGCTACCCTTGAGAATTCAATCTCTAGATCTCACTATCTTGGTGTGTTCTCCAAATGCCAGTGTCAGCCTCCAGATAGCCAACATCATCCTTTTCAACCTTTTTTGGGCAGGCCGTGAGCCCTAGAGGCCTCAGCCTCCCTTCCTAGCCCCTGCACAAAGGGCTTTAGGCCTTAAGTGACCTGGTCGTGGGCTTGAAGAGCCTCAACCTCCCTCTGAGACCCTAGATGGCTAGCTTAGGGCAAGTCGTGGGCTCTTTAGCACCTAACCCTAGTCGTTTGCCTTTTTTATCTCTAGCGTCCAGCCTTTGAAGCCTTTCCTCCTCCAGCATTCCCACTTTTCGGCCTCCTCTTGCCTCTTTGACCCCCGATCTTCCCTCCTAGCCTCCTTAGCCCTCAACGCTAGCCTTGTTAGGCCTAGCGTTGAATTTTCTTGTCCTATTTTTCCCTAGTTTGCCCTAGATCCATATCAGAAATTTTCAAGACTGATTCCTTGGTGGTTTTGCAGGAGAAAGTTGCTTAAAAACTTGTATTCTCAGGTGCAAGATCATTGGAGAAATTTTGGGCTACTTGGGCAAGTTGATCTTCAAGGCCTTGGGCCTAGGGTTTTATCTATAAACCTTCATTTTGCCTCTGCTTTATTACAGCCGTGATAACAGTGACATAATAGCCCTAAAATCACTTTTGAATTGGTCAAAATTACTTAAAATTGCAAAATCTACATTTTCATGGATTTTTGCCACTTGGGCATCTTAGATCTAGCCTAGATCTAATTTTATGTTCGCTGGAATTTACTGCATAAATCACTTCATCAATTCTAAAAATTTTTGAATCATACTCTCTAAAAACCCTAAAAATTATTTTTTTCAAGTTTGGCAATTTTATCCTATTTTCGGGCATTTAGGGCATTGGTTGTCGCATCATTACCTTGTTGATCTGTTAGTTTATTTACTTTTGTAATAACTTACTTTAGATCTAATTTATTACTAAATACATCATCATAAAGTGGGCTAAACACATAAATTTACATTTGCTGGTCATTGGAAATTTTCATGCTTCATATGTTGGGCAAAGTACATGGTTTAAAGTGATCTTCTTACTGTTGTCCTAGAAATAATAAGTGCTGAAATTTTATAATTTATTGCTAATTTGATTATTGAGATCGAACACGTGCTTGTCTCATTCTAAGTTTACAAAAATTTCTGAATTTGGCACTAAAAGCACTCCTACACTTGAGCTCTAAATCTTTGATCTTGTGATTAGTATAAGTTGTTTAACACTTTGAATCTAATTGTCATTTGACATTTAATTGTGACATTGTTAAGGAATCATTAAATAATTGTCATAATCTTAAGAGAATTTGATATCTTGGTTGTTTATTTTAAGCACTCAGCGTCTTAAGTTTCATTGGTTATTTGGCACTTTCTAAGCATCTTGTGTTATATTGTTGAAAATTGGCACTTGTATCTTTAAGCATTTGACTTGCTTAAGATTGTTATCCCATCATTATTAAGTACTCTTGCTATAATAAAATTTACAATAAGTACTTAACCAACATAAACCAATCTTAACTCAAAGATAAGTTCACTGAACCCATCTTGCATAAGCATTCTAGGATCTAGCCTGCATTAAGAGCTTACCTCCTAGCATAAGCTAGGTTGATAGACTCTCAGGGCACCTCTTTTCCAATTATCTTGAGGGATTCAACTCTTCTTAGTAATTAACACAATGACTTTGCGGTCATCAAAATCAGACCACTGTCTGCTTCCCATTGACTTCCATTTCACAACTTACTCTGAGGATTGTTTCTCAAAATAGTTAAGGAAGAGGTTCTACTTAGACTAGGCACATAATTAAAAAATAACCAAGATCATTGCATCACACATAGATTCTAGGATTTGCACATTACATAGGTTAGTTGATCATTCAAGCAATGGGTGTCCATCCAGTTACTGTTGATTTCGGGTAGTATTGGATGTGCTCTAGCCATGAAAATTGGTGGAGAGGCTAAAGCACATGAGATCTCCAAGACCCAGAAACGGTTTGGGCATATTCTACCCGGTTAAAGAGATATTAAAATAATTAATATTTTTAATGGAGTTCTTAAGTCTAAACTTAGGAAAAATAAAATATTAATGGTATTAATATAAAACAGGGTTAGAAGGTTCTAAATGACATGGATCAAACCAAATCTAATCTTAGCCATTGATTAGAGATGTAATCTCGGTCGTTGAAGGACCATTAGGAAAAGTATAAGAGGAGGCTTGAGGGTCAATTGGAGAACACACCAAAGTGATTAGTCATTCAATTTTCTAGAGTGGGGTTTGCTAAGAAAAGTCGAATCAGTGATCAGTTTGTAGCGAGGGGCAGTGAGTACGGGACAGAGAGGCAGAGATAGTGCCAAGAGACCAGCGCAGAAGTAGAGAGAGGCAAACGTTGTGCGAGAGGGAGCCACGCAGAGCTAGAAGGGACTACACAGAGGCTAAAAGGGCCTGCATCATCCACGCAGAGGGCAGTAAAGGTTGCGTAGTGCCTCAGAGGGCAGACGTTGAGGCCAGGTGGGCTAACGCTAAGCTTCAAAGGTTGTTGGAGAGGATTTCATTAGGCAGATTTTCTAAATATCTGCTTCCGAATAAAGAAGTATTACTGCCAGATTATTTTCTCTGTTGGGTGAGCCGGTTTGGCACCCAGTTGTACTCATATAGATTGCATAATAAAATAACCCTCAGAATTGCTGCACCTTTCCGAAATTGGATTTTTCCAAGGACGAGTTGTCCAAAAATAAAGGTGTCACTTGTGTGTTTGCTATTTCTTTCAATTGTTGATCTGTAGATGGTTGAGATTGTATTGTGTTTATTTTGATGTTTATATGTTTAAATAACTTGTTCGTAATCAACTCGTAGGAGAAATAAACCAGATAAATCATAATACAGATAAAATTTCTAACAGTAATATTTAGAACATTCAACATAGTATCAGAGGGTGGTTGCAGATCACAGGAGAGCTGAAGGCACCAACTGCAGCAAAGCATTTGCAACAGAGACAGTTGTCCCGAGTGACAAAAGTTCTTCCTAGCAGAAAGCAGTAGAGAAGGGTTGACACAGAAGGGTTGCGTCATCAGCTCGGGCCAAAGAGAGGTTAGTGCAGACGCTGAGGAGGGTAGAAAAGGGCTCACGAAGAGCCACGCAAGGACCAGGAGGGTTGACGCAGTTGGCTTGGGGAGCATTTTAGCCAGTAGTCGGGATTGCGCAGAGCCTAGAGGCTCAGTCCTTTAGTTGTTGGGGCTTAGGAAGTTGTGGGCAGTTTACGAGGAGTGAAGCTGGTGGGGTATTGTTGTTGCCGAGACAAAACAGTACCTAACGGGGCAAAACCAAGGTAGAGGGAGTCGATACCGAGGCGGATTTCTAGCCAAGGAATCCTTATCAATGTTGCAGGTGCATAGGTGATCAGAGAGGTGTGACTCAACGGTTGTTGGGTAGATTTCCAGGAGAGAAACTGAGACTCAGAGGGAGTCTAGCAAAGAACTTCCAGGAGGGAAGTAGCGACTCAGAGGGAGTCGAAGAAAGAACTTCCAGAGGGAAGTAGAGATTCGGAGGAGTCGAAAGGAAGAACAGAGAGATGGCCATGAATGGACTGAGGGATCAGGACAGGCTGGACAGAGCGTCCGACTTTGTTCTCTGGAAGGCCAGTATCTTATCCATTCTAGATAGACATCGCATCAAGGCTTTCGCCTTGAGAACAGTGGCTATCCCAGTTGACACGACTAACAATGAAAAGTACGAGGAGGCAATGGCCAAGGCGAAATGCATCATCCTTGATGGGTTCAAGGATCATGTGGTCCAACATATTGCCGAGAAGGAGACAGCAAAGGAAATGTGGGACGCCTTGAAGACATTGTAACAACATACTTTCATGCAGAGGAAGATGTTACTAAAGAATCAACTGCGCTCATACCAGATGTAGAAGGGGGAGCAGATAGATCACTTCCTCGGCAGATTGAAGGAGATCTGGGACCAACTGACTTCCATAGGGGCCACACCGAATCAGGGACCGATGGTGAGGACCGCTCTAAATGTAGTCTCCGAGCAGTGGGAGACATTTGTCCATAGCATTCTAGTAGGGCGACTCTTCTAGATTGGAAAGAATTGTGGGCGGATCTTTGACAAGAAGAGATCAGACGACTATCCAAGACGAGAAGTAGCAGCAAAAGAGTCCTGATCAAGAAGGAAGAGGAAGAGGATGCAACTCTGGCATCTGCGGGGAAGCAAGAGAAGAGGAAGGAAAAGGACCTCTCCAAGATTAAGTGCTTCCACTGTGAGGAACTGGGGCACTATGCGAACCAGTGTCCGAGAAAGAAGACTAAGGGAGAGGCATCTGACTCCAAGGAAGTGCCAGCGAAGGCGGAAAAGAAGGTAGAGGAGGATGACGATTGTGCCATGAGTGCTCATTTACCTCTAGAGAAGAGGTGGGGAGACATCGAGCTGTAGTCAGGAGGACTACAGGCGATGAGGGGCATGATCCTTGAGGTACCCAAACTCTTGGATTATACCTTGCTACGGGAGCCCCGAAGAGAAGGTAGCAGGACTAGGGGATGTCGGTAGAAACAGATGTGGATGAAGTGGTAGAGTGCTACAGTGCAGTAGCCCCAGTCAATGCAAAGCCAGCGAGCTACAGCAGTGTGAGAGGCACAAAAGAGGTTGTAACAGTGCAGGAAGGCACAAAGAGGTTTGCAGCGGTGCGAGAGGCAGGGAGTTGTTGTAGCAGCGCAGAGGCCATAGAGGGAGCACGTGATAGCGGCAGAGAGAGCTTCAGCATCAGGAGTGTTTCTAGCTTGGCAGGGATGTCAATAGTTGTGTGGATCAACTTACTTCTCAGTAACTGAGTTGCAATGCAGTAGCAATAGCAGTAACACGATGTAACACGATCAGAGACAATTGCAATGCAGATGCAGTGTTGGGAGAAAGGACCAGCAGCAGCACGGATGCAAAGGGAGTTGTCGTACGGATGCAGCAGTGGCAGTGGTAGAGCCATGGGCAGCAGTACAAGATGCAGCAGTGCAGAGGATGTTGGGCAGGGAGGCCTAGCATCAACACAAGTACCGATGTTGTATAATCAGGGTGATGCTCAGTGTGGAGTATTACTAGAGCACAATGCTCGCTAAGAGGGAGTGTTGATTTGGGGTAGCCTTGGATGTGATCTAGCCATGAAAATTGGTGGAGAGGCTAAAGCACATGAGATCTCCAAGACCCAGAAATGGTTTGGGCAAATTCTACCTAGTTAAGGAGATATTAAAATAATTAGTATTTTTAATGGAGTTCCTAAGTCTAAACTTAGGAAAAATAAAATATTAATGGGTATTAATATAAAACAGGGTGAGAAGGTTCTAAATGACATAGATCAAACCAAATCTAATCTTAGTCGTTGATTAGAGATGTAATCTCGATCGTTGAAGGACCAACAGGAAAAGTATAAGAGGAGGCTTGAGAGTCAGTTGAAGAACACACCAGAGTGATTAGTTATTCGATTTTCTAGAGTGGGGTTTGCTAAGAAAAGTTGAATCAGTGATCAATTTGTAGCAAGGGGCAGTGAGTATGGGACAGAGAGGCAAAGATAGTGCTGAGAGACCAGCGCAGAAGTAGAGAGAGGCAGACGTTGTGCCAGAGGGAGCCACGTAGAGCTAGAAGGGACTGCGTAGAGGCCAAAAGGCCCTGCATCATCCACGCAGAAGGCAGTACAGGCTGCGCAGTGCCTCAGAGAGCTGACGCAGAGGGTTCTGGGCTGACGCTGGGGCCAGGTGGGCTGACGCTGAGCTTCAAAGGTTGCTAGAGAGGATTTCATGGAGCGAATTTTCTGAATATTTGCTTTCGAATAGAGAAGTATTACTGTTGGATTATTTTCTCTGTCGGGTGAGCCAATTTGACACCCAATTGTACTCAGATGGATTGCATAATAAAATAACCCTCAGAATTGTTGCATCGGTTTTCCCAAGTTGGGTTTTCCCGAGGATGAGTTGTCCAAAAATAATGGTGTCACTTATGTGTTTGCTATTCCTTTCAGTTGTTAATTTGTAGATGGTTGAGACTGTATTGTGTTTATTTTGATATTTATATGTTTAAATAACTTGTTCGTAATCAACAAGTAGGAGAAATAAACCAAAGAACACAGATTAAATTTCTAACGGGTAATACTTAGAAATTTCAACAGCGACTTGGAATTAATTTACATTAAGCAAGATATGTGACTCCATAAGGCACCGGTCTCATTTTTAAAATTTAATGTAATCATTAATCTTGCTATAATTTTACCAAGTAGCTTGGCCATTCATCCGTGTCTCCCAAGAGAGTTAGTTCCCAACTCATTTTCATTCACCTCATTCTATAGGGACTAACCCCCATAGTCTTTTGTTGAGAGATAGTTAGAACGGAGTGGGAGGGGATAAAAGTGACAGCCCCCGCCCTGAGTGGTTGTCGCGGTGCTTGTACAATCCAAGCAACAACAATTTTTAACGCCATTGCCGAGGATAGATTTTTTTTGTTCCCAAGGTTTACGACAATCGCTCAATCTCTCAATCTTTCCATCTTTCTTCATTCCTTGTCACGTCAATGACAATAATTTTTTACTCTTCCTTTCATCATTCGTCATCTTCTCATTACCTTATCTTTCGTTCTCTCACTAATCTTCTCATGTTGTTCATTCAACACCTAGGCATGTAGGTTGGTTTCCTGATTGGGTGGTGACTCCAATTTTTCATCCATTCACAAGAACGTACTCTAGAAGAAATCTCGGTAGCTTGGTTAACCCCACACCCGATCCTGAAAAGGTTCTAAGATCTCAGTTAAAAAATTACATTTTAGGGATTGTTTAAATTTTCTCGGACAGGAATCTCTCCTTGTTCTCCATTTGCTTTTCATCAACCATCCTATAAATCAAGACATCATGGGTGACTTCTACAGGCCTTGCAACTTCACCCACATTCAGGGGTATCCACATGATCTGCCAAATGAATCTACTATGAGCAAGCTATCGTTTTTTCAAGGGAACAATGCTATAAATGTTGAAGCACACATAAAGAAATTCAACAGCTTCATCCACAGATTTTCTCATGCTACTGATTTTAATCATGAAGATGTTTGAATGAACTTATTTGTGCTCTCTCTAGAAGATGATGCTCTGAGTTGGTTTCAAGACAAAGCTGACAATTCCTTTGATTCTTTGAGATCTCTTCTTGATGCATTCAAAGACAAGTATGGAGATAGGAGGGAAGGGAAATATTTGGTTAAGGAATTCAACACTATCAAGAAAAAGGAAAATGAAATGGTTGAAGAATTTAACCAAAGATGGAGTGTAAAAACTTCGGATACTCAAAAATAAATATATAAATATTTTATTAAAAAGATGAATTGACAGAAGACGATTGTTTACAATGGGTTGCCTGGCTTATATACCGCCATGGGCACCCTTTGGGAAAGGGCACGATCTTATGATCGTGCCCTTTCGTCTAATTAAAATTAAAATTAAATAGTAAACCTAAAATTAACTAATTTTTTACATAACATTGCCTTCCTCTCGAAAGAATGCTTTGTCCTCAAAGCATTAGTAACGACGGACGTTGTTGAAGAATGATTCATTCTCCCAGAAGCGTCTTCTTCGGGTAAGTCCTTCCACATGATTATATATTCCAAAATGATCAAAGTCACACACTTTAAAAGGTCTTGGATTAATCTCTCAATTTCTTTTTTTTTTTAATTAATTAATTAAATTGTCGTTATATATCTATATATATATATATATATATAAAAAAAAAAAAAAAAAAAATTATATATATATATTATTAACTAATTAAGTTATATAATTTATATAACATATATATATAATTTATGATTAAATTAAAGTTATTGCTATATAACTTTCATATATATGTTATAATATATATATATTTATATTGTAAATTATATTTTATATATATTACAGAACTGTCACGTATTTCTTTATGGACAATCACGTATTAACCACGTTTTGTTTGACTGTTACAAAAACCCTTCACGCAGATAGGAATTGTTCTGTTCGAGCAGATATCAGCGTAGAAAGTTACCACGATGGCAATCGTAGGTCTTTCAGGCGATTTCACAGCAGTCGGATAGCGGACGGTAGCAACAGGGGCACAGTGTTGCGGGCGGATAAACAGTGGACAGGGACAGTAGGGTAGTGGTCGGAAGTGGTAAACTAGTGTTACAATGGTTGGGGCAGTGTCCAATTGGGATTAATAACAGGTGGTCGAAGCAACGTCGGTAGGGAGAAACAACGAACGTCGAGGTAGCGTCTGGTGCTAAGCAGCGGAGTGGGGAGGGAGCGACAGGGTAACAAGCTTGGTGCGGTTGGGGAACACAAGTGAGGTGGAAAGGTAATACGCAGAACGATGTTACAAATAACGGAGTGGTCTTCTGATGATCTATGGAGTGGTGTATGACGAACGAACTAGATGAGAAGAAACAGTAGTGGATGGAGTCACATGGATCTTCATCTACACCACTGGTACGATAACAATTTCAAATATTGAATCTATATATTATTAAATGAATGAATGATGCAGCGGAGGGTGAACAAGAAACACTATGATACACAGGCGAGAAGAATGTTTTCTCTGATACCAATGGAGTGTAAAAACTTCTGATACTCAGAAATATATATATATATATATATATATATTATTATTAAAAAGATGAATTGACAGAAGATGATTGTTTACAATGGGTTGCCTGGCTTATATACTGCCATGGGCACCCTTTGGAAAAGGGCATGATCTTATGATCGTGCCCTTTCGTCTAATTAAAATTAAAATTAAATAATAAACCTAAAATTAACTAATTTTTTACATAACATAGATTGAATAAATTATTAAAGGATATGACTCAAGATTACAAGCCTCCTGACAAGACAATTCTGGAACAATATCTTGAGGCCTATCCTACTCAGATGCAATATGAGATAATACGTGCTCCTCCCAACACTTTAGCTATTGCCCAAAGCACAACTAAGGAATTGGAAAAAGATAAGAAGGCCTTAGGAAAGTCAGAAATCCTAGTTTCAAAAGAATCCAAATTATATCTAAAGGAAGAGAAGTTAAAGGAGAGGAATTTGAGACTGTTAAAGCATTGACCCGATTTATGAAAGAGATGCACATTAAGCGTACCAAACAAATGAGTGACATGCGTTCCAAAATGGTTCAGATGCTAAACATATAGCGTAGAGGTGATAATTATCCATGGCCAAGAAGGAATCCTCCTGCTGAGCAAAGGCCTTTGGGTCCTCAAATAATATGTTCGGAAAGGAGTTTCATTTGCCTTTAGAAGATTGGAAGGAAGTTACTTAAAATAGTCGCAATGTTGAAACTCTTAACTTGGGTAATATTGAGAATTTGAATGAAGATTGGCTTGAGGAGTCATCTATTCAAGATATAAAAGAATCAACCTCTGATTTTCTTAAAGCTAATCCTGGTTTCAAATTAGGAGAATGGATCAGTGAAAGAAAAATATGTGTGCCTATCACTTAGATGGTCAAAAGACAAATTCAAAATATTGTGGTCACGGAGGAAGTCAAGTTGCTTCCAGAAGAAACTCCTAGAGATGAGCACCAAGCTCCTCCTTGCTCTGTTCCATGTGATGATTGTGCCAAGGTTAATGGAGTTTCAAACAAAGCATCCCCTCCCAAGGACCCTTTCGAAGAGCCTGTTGTGATGCAATCCAGCATTGGAAATTATGTTAATTCTTTCTGATCCTTTAGATGTGCCAAAGGATGAAAAGAACTCTAACGATCAAATGTGGTACATGAGTTTTGATGGTGCCATTTCAAAATTTGGTAAACGGGTCAAGATTGTTTTAACTTCACCTCTAGGGTGTGTGTTCAAATTTGCTTTTCGCCTAGGATTCAAAGCTACTAACAACATAGCTTAGTATGAAGCTTTGTTTCTAGGCTTGGAAACAGCTAGGGATCTTGGGATAAAATATTTAGCTGTGAAAGGTGACTCAGATATTGTCATCAAGCAGGTCAACGGTATATTCTCATGCAAAAGTGACAAACTCGAGAAGTATAGAAACATTGTATGGGATACCTTATAATTATTTGATGCATTTGGCCTACGCATTATTCCTAGAGAAGAAAATGGTCAAGCCGATGAGCTTGCTATAGTCGCTTCTAGTTTCCAAATATCTGATAATTTAATAAAGGATAAAGCCAAAATGGAAGTCATTTTCAGACCATTAGTTCCAGATAATGTTGAGCATTGGCAAGTCTTTAATGATGAAAAGCAAATTATCCATTTCCTTAATCATTTAGACGAATTTGAATATTTCCAATCTAGTCCTAAGGAAGAAGGGTCTAAGCTCAAAAGAAAGGATGTGGTAAATTCCACCTTTGGGAACATGGTAGCCATGGAACAACTCTTTGATATAAATGATGCCACCAAAAATACCGACAAAAAGAAGATGGATCCCAAGGAATTCATCGATGTAAATATTGGTTTTCCCGAAAATTCGAAAATGGTAAAAATTGGCAAAGGAACTTCTGAAGAAGAAAAGGGAAGATTTAATTGACATGCTCATCAAATATCAAGATGTCCTAGCCTTTTCCTATGACGAACTCAAGGGATACAGAAAGGATGTTATTCAACATACAATTCCATTAAAGGATGAAGAGGCCAAACCTTTTAAGCAGAAACTTAGGCAAATCAATCCTAAGCTGGCCCCTCTCATTCAGAAAGAATTGCAGAAAATGCTTATTACTGATATCATCTGACAAACTCGGCATTCCTCATGGTGCTTGAACCTAGTCATTGTTAGAAAGAAGAATGGTACTATAGGCCATGTGTTGACTTCCGAAATCTTAACTTAGCCTGTAAAAAAGATAACTATCCATTGCCCAACATGGAAAATATGTTGCAAAGGATAACAGGGTCCAGTATGATGTCATTGTTAGTTGATTTTCTGGTTATAACCAAGTTTGGGTTAAGGAAGAGGATCGTCATAAGACCACCTTCACCACACCTTGGGGCAGTTTTGAATATCTCAGAATGCCTTTCAGATTGACAAATGCAGGGGTTGCTTTTTAGAGGGCTATGGACTATGCTTTCAAGGGATTAATTGGCAAAATCATTGAAATCTATCAGGATGACCTTATTGATTTCTCTAAGGATGGTAAAGCTCATATCAACCATCTAAAGCAGGTTTTTGACAAATGTCGTGAACTTGTTATATCGTTAAACCCGACAAAGTCTGTTTTTGGAGCGACTGAAGGGAAATTATTGGGTCATATCATGTCCAAGGATGGCATCAAGATTGATCCCGAAAGAGCTCTGGCTATTTAGCAAATTCCATTGCCTCATAATCTTAAATTCGTGCAGTCCTTCCTGAATAAAACAAAATTCCTTAGAAGATTAGTTCCAAACTATGTTGAAATTGCTAAACCCATACAATGCCTTCTAAAGAAAGATGCAAAAGTTGTTTGGAAAGAGGAAGGTAAGATGGGATTTCAAAATATTAAAGATGCTATAGACAAAGCCCCTGTATTTGTTAGTCCAAATTATTCAAAGGACTTTATGGTATTTTCATTTGCTTCCAAAGACACTATAGCAGGTGTTTTATTGCAGAAGAACGAAGATGGCCATGAGCAACCAATTGCCTTCATCAACAAATCATTGCAGAATTCAGAATTGAAGTACAACATTACGGAAAAACAAGCTTATGCATTGGTCAAATCCCTCAAGCATTTCATAACATATGCGGGCTATTCATGTGAAAATTCCTAAATCGGGATCCCTACTACAGCAAACTGATGTTACTTCTCCTACTTGTTAATCCATACAAGTTATTTACTGTGTTCTATGGTAAATATCGAAGTAAATACTATTGCAGCCTTCACTTAATTAAAATAATATGCCAAAACAAGAAACTAAACAGGGAAAAGATACAACACAATGACACAGTTATTTTTGGACAAATGTCCCTGGAAAAACCCAATGCGAGAAAACTGGTGCAACAGATCTGAGGGTTTTTATTATTGAGCAGAAGTTATTTATGAATACAACCTTTGGATGCCTTGTTGGCAATGCATTACAAAGAATATCACTCGGCAGAAGAAATTAGTGAGATTACCTCACTCTACACTACAAGTCCTAATTGATTCGGCAGCTTAACCAACATGTCCCTGGCTACTTTTGTATTGCCCCTATGTAGTCACTACGTGGGCCTGCATCAGCTTCTAAGGCATTGCGTCACCTCTTTGTTGGATCAATTTTCTCTCAGGAGGTGACTCCAGCCCTCTCGACTCAAAATGTCAACCTCCTCAGCAAATTTTGGACCTCTACGTGGAAGGCTTCTGCGCTGCTCTGCGTGGGCCCTGCATGAGCCCTTCCTGGCTCTGTGTCACCCTCTCTAGGCACTGCACTACCTCCTTTGTGTGTCTCTCTGCCTCTCTGTTGAGTATTCTTGGCTCCAGAGAAGATCCTCCAACCAAAAACTCTCTTTTCCCCTCTCTGCTTGATCACTACAAAATCACTGCATTGCCTCTAGCTTCAACAATTCGATTTGACTAATCAACTCTCTGTGTTGTGTCTTCTAAATGACTCTCAAGCCTCCTTAAATAATCTTCTTGTTGACATTCAACGACCCAGATTAAAAGTTAATCAATGGCTAAGATCATTTATGCTTGATCCTCATCTTCTTCTAGAAGTTACACTCACAGATAGATTAATACCCATTAATTATTTTAATTTCCTAAGTTTAGACTTAGGGACCCATTAAAAATAATTAATTATTTCAATAAAACTGTCTCCAGGTGGAATTTCCCAAAACGCTTTCTAGGTTCTTTGAAATATATGTGCCCAAGCCTCCCTGCACAATTTGAGACTTAGAGCACATCCGATACTACTAGAAATCAACACTCCCTCTTAGCAAGGAATGTGCTCTAGCAATGCCTCCCACTGAAGCATTACCCTGACTTCATAACATCGTCCTCTACGCTGCTGATGTTTGACATATTGTCCACCAACCACTGCATTGTTGCTGCAACTATAATGTTGTTGGCAGTACCACTATCAACACTACATCCATACTACCAGTGTTGATAATATCGGTATCGGGAAAATATCGGCGAGGGTCCAGAAAATATCTTATCGGCAATATCGGCAAATATCAGCAAGCATAAAAAATGCATAATATATTCACTTTTTTCATATTTTTAAACATATAAAGCAATAACAACATGAGATAAAGACATTGGCACATAAATATGAAGAAAACACTGATATATATGACATCAAATAGAAATGATACAACAAAGGCAATACCAAATCCTGTTGATCCCTGATAATTGTCCATTCAAGGACTCAAATGTGGAGAACCAATACAAAATAACATCACATATATAAAAGTATCTCATCATCATGAGTTACATGTAGCATAACAAATAAAACTAGCAGTTATCTATCTGAAATCACTGCCCTCTCCCCCTTTTACGGGAAAACATGATGGGCTGTTTGCCAGGCCTGCCCCTAGTAGTAGAAGGCCCTGACCCTGCCTCTGCACCTAATGTCAAATAATGAGTGCTAGGTATGGCGCTATGCTTTCCTATATCTATAGCAGATGGTGTTGATGCTGATGCTCCCGCAGTGTCCTCCTCCTCCTCCTCCTCCTCCTTTGAGTGTTGTTGCTCCTCCGACTCTGAGTCCTCCTCTTGCTGCCCCTATTCTAATGGATCATCTGCCACTGGCTCTAACCATGATGGTGACTCCTCCAAGATGGGCTCCTCAGACTCCACCCTCCACGGAGACAATACATCAATATTGTCTAAGGAAATGGCATCTAGATCCATTGGTGATTCTATTTACCTCACTCGAAGTCGGATGTTGTAATGCACATACACCAAATCATTGAGGCATGCGAACTCCAACCTGTAAGAGTGTTAAAAAAAGTAATGAGTCTTGAGTCTTGACTCTTGACACTTGAAGGTCATAAATTAAAAATTAAAAATTACAATAAGTGTAATTGCTCAATTGAAGGCTTGAGCTCAAAGTTATACCTATTGCACTTTTTTGCATGTATTTTCTCAAATACACTCCAATTGCGCTCACACCCTGAAGAGCTACATGTTGACTCAAGATTTGTATGGCCAATTTCTGCAAATTTGGTGCCCTTGCACCATAGCTTCACCACCAAATATCTACAACAAAATAATGAAATAAAAAATTCAAAAACTTAAAACATAATTAAACTTTCAAATAAAAGTTACATAATTGAATTTAAAAAAAATAGAATTATAAGTAAGGAAATTCTAAATTGAAAATTCTAATTTCTAATGAGTGATTACTTGTCACTTACGTGGCATGAAGAGGGTCCTTTCCCTAATAGCATCATCAAAGTCAAATAGGCCAACACAATCCCAATAATACTGTATCTCGCGATTGATTTTGCTACGAAGCTCAGGATCAGGTACTATCCTCTGAATATAGGAATGGAGCCCTTCCATCACCTCGCCATCAAAATCAAAGCCGCATTTGTATGAAAATGCGGGGTTGAGGAAGAGTGCTGCTACATGAATGGGTCGATGAAGCATCCCTGTCCACCGATTATCAATCACATACCATAACATCATCTGCCTATCAAGGCCAACAAAACCCTTGTCTGCATAATAAGAACGAATGGCCTCCTTGGCCCTATCCATGCCCTCATACAAATAAGCCATTGCAGGCTTCTCCCCATCTACCAATCTGAGAACCTTTACTATAGATTCACTAACTGAGCATGCTTCTTCTACTCCACGCCAAAATGTCTCAGAGTACACCATTTTTGCAATGGCTTTTCCGTCCTGTCTCCTGCTGTATCTACAATTACGCCAGTCATCAGACACAAACATTTGCTTCAACTCGAACTGACATTGAAGCAAACACTGAAGAGTAATAAAGTTTGTGGAAAAACGTGTGATCACAAGACGCCACAACTCCTTGTTTCTAGTGAACCTTTTCATGAGGCTAAAAACAAAAGCATGGTTATAAATAAGCTTGGGGATGCTCCTAGCCATATCAACCATCTCCTTGATGAAGGAGAGTTTCCCCATATCCTCAAGCAACAAATCGAGACAATGTGTTGCACACGGAGTCCAGAACAATGTGGGATGCCTCTCCATAAGCATCTTGCCAGAAGACACATAATTAGCTGCATTGTCTGTTATGACTTGCACCACATTTTGCACACCAATCTCCCGAATGAACCCATCTAACAACTCACATATTGTTGTTGCATCTTTGATATGTTCTGATTTATCCAACAATTTAATAAACATGGTACCTTTAGGACATTGTACCAAGAAATTTAGAAGGGTCCTACCCTTCCTATCTGTCCAACCATCAGACATCACTGTGCATCCAGTAACTTCCCATGTCTTTTTCAACTTCACCAATCTAGAGTTGATGTCTTGCTTTTCTGCTTGAAGAATTGGCCCCCACAACTCCTCATATGTAGCACTTTTGTACCTTGGGCCCACAATAGCAATAGCATCACACATTGGCCGTCAAAATGGATTGGTTTTGGTGATGCTGAGAGGTAAGTCGCTTCAGAAAATACACCTCCCCATGACTCTATCTGCTTCTTGCTTCTCCTTTTTTTTAACAAGCGATTTTATGCCAGGTTGTGCTCCATGTCCTGTTCGTGGAACAAAAAATGATGACCTCGCACTAGCAATAGCAGGTGATGATTTGCCAGCTGTGGAGCCCCTCCCACTACCCTCAACATCAAAATCAGGAGAAGATATCCCGAAAGATCTACCTGCACGTTCAACCTTGTTTCTTTCTGTCTCTTCCTTCTTTCCGTCTTTTTCATCAATTGCCTCAAGAGCTTTTTGTATAAGCTCCAGACTAGAAACTGTACAAATCCCAACATCATGTCCACTGAGTCTAGCCAGATGGTATTTCAATTGTGTAACCCCACCTGTCATCTTGGTCCCACACAATTTGCATGTAAGATATGCCCGATTTGTCCCACCATCAGGGTTCCCATACTCCCAAAATGGGTCCAAGGCTTTTGGCATATTTGAATTTTGTAGTGGGCTAACTCAAACCTAGGGCACCAAAAAAAAATTGGAATTAATAACTTAATAAGTAATAACCACATCATTTTACAAAATAGTTTTTTTGCTACATTATTTGCAGTTTTGCAATGTGAATTCAATGAAAAACCATAATGACAACAAGAGGGTGTATTTGAAAGTTAAAAAAAAAATGGAGCTTGCTCTCCAAATGTGGAGAAAAGTTAAAAAGTTAAAACCCTTGCATTTGCTCATGGGCATGAAAATCTTTTCAAATGGAAAAAAAAGCAAGCAAAATGATTGTAGGCAAATAGGCTAGCAAGAACAATCCTAAAACTAACAAAAAATTCATTAACATAGGGGTTTATTTGAACATACCTGTTAATGGAAGAAATGAAATTGTCTCACTGTTCTTCAAGCTTAGATCAAAGAAATCTTTGTTGTTGGTGGCGATAATAGCTATGCAACGCTCAAACCCTCCTTGACAGTGAGCACATAGCTCTCCCCTTCCTTCTCCAGCAATCATAAATGAAAATGATTGAAAAAAACCAAAATTGGACTTTTATAAGCCGCGCGGAATTTTTTGATTGTCGCTGGGCGATTTTTTGAATCGTCGTGTGATATTTTTCCGAAATATCGCCGATATCGCGATATTTTCTTGGCGATATTTCGGCTCGCCGAAAATATTGCGATATTTACGAAAATCGCCGATATTTCGGCAATATTATCAACACTGCTATATTGTACTTGATTTATTGTAAAGAAGAGGATTGAAGTCTTAGTTATTCCTGATTAATAAAAGTTTTTATTCTTATTGTTCATTTTGTGTTCTAATTATAAGTGATCTAACAGGTAAAAATAACAATTGAAAAGAAATACTGATTTACGCCCCCCCTTAGTATTTCCAACAGCTTGAATGCCTCAGAATTTCTTCACATACCCAAAGGATTTTTCCTGCCTTCACCTACTTGTCAATGACTCACCCTAAGAAAACCATTTCCACCCTCAACCCTTGGGATTTTCCTGAGACCACCTCACCTAGGATCCAAAACCTATTGGCATCCAAAGCTCAACCAAACAAGTGTCAGGGAACCCACTACATCATGGCTATCTAGGAAATGGCATGAGGTATGGCTGTACATGACCGTCAACTCAGGCAAATCTCCATGCCAATGACAGCAAAAATGACCAACAAACCAATGCATGAACCATGCATTCAAATTCCAACAAGATAAATCAAATATGCTCACTGTTACCTGCAAAAATCCTCCTGCTGGCTGCTCTTTTCTCTACTGTATTTTCCAGTTGTTAGCCTCTTTTGGCTGAGTTTTTCTCATCTATTTTCTGCCCTTGATTGCTGCTGTTAACACCACCTTACTGCTACTGTTCAAGCCTTCTGCTAGCTAGAAATTGCCTCTAAATACTGCTGTAGCAGTCCTCTTCTTGGCTGCAATTCCAATTCCTCTTGAGCTGCTTGTTTTCTTGCTTGTGACCAAGTGCTCTAGTCTTTTTTCCTCTTTTTCCTCTCTTTTTCCCGAAAAGAATGCTAGAATGTTCTCTCTCCATTTTTTTCTCTTTATTTTTCCTTGCATGCATATTCTTTTACTATTTTTATCCTTTTCTTGTCTCTTGCTCTACCCCACTTGTTGAAGTGGAATTTCTTTCATTTTCCTTTATTTCTCTTGCATTTTTGACTCATGTCCTTGCTGACCTGTAATAATTAATTTGTCATTTATTGTGTTTTGGCTCTTTGCAATGCCAATTTCCATAGCCAATAAATAATTAACCACTAGGGAATCCCGATGTAATGTTTTCCCCTTCATTCATCTTGGAATACATGTCCCATGACCTTGGTTTGATTTTTTGCTTTTATAAATGTTCTTATTCCATATGCAACACCAAATATGCTTTAAAGCACACAGACACATACTGTTTATGGAGCTTTATAAACACAACTCTACACAATATTTACAATTTGTTCACATTTAATGCAATCAACAAACAAAAAGGGAAACACTACCCTCAATCAACAGCAAGGGAATCTAGAGGCTCACACTTCCACCCTTAATCGACAACAGATGAATCCAGAGTGCTCACACTTCCACCCTTAATCAACAAGGGCCTAGATAGTCCCATACCTGCCTGTCTCAACACATTATACAACACACACATACACACGGTGTACAACACAACACATTTACATATACACATGATACAACACAACGAATACACGTTACGACATAATGAGTACACACGTTTGAACAAAACATGTACACAATACATATGGCACAATACAACATGTACACAATAGTAGTATTGAACATTGAGAGACCACACCGCCTCTATCAGACAACCTTGCCTCTAGTGTCTTTTCCATGCCTTACTATGTGCATCCACAACCCAAATCCTAGGTCTGTGGTTTCTTCCATTGTCCACGCTTGTCCCAACATACTACATATTGCACTGCTTTTGTTCTGTGGATGTATCCTTCAACATTCTCTATTCATAGCTTAAACATGGACATAACTATAAGCACATAATATCACAATCATAAATCAGCTAGGGCTACTTCTTTCCCAATTTATTCCTCCTACCATTGAGAATCTTTTCATGCCATCTATACCATCATTCTCCCACTGGAATGATCCTTGACAAGAACTTGCCAGTCACAATAGCTTAACATAAGTTCAATACTTAATCATGTTCATGAATATAATACATATTCATATATATATCAAATAAGTTTAAGGTTTAGAGAACCTCCTTTGTGCCATTTTCATGGCTTCCATTTCATTGTCCATTATTTCCCATGGACCCAACCAGCCTTCTAAGTGGTTTATGATGATGTTTTTCAGTCCCAAGACACAACACTTAGTGGCATATATGTCCAATCCTTTGACCAAGGATTCTAATTAGTAATTAGTATACTTGTTGACATCATAGTCAATATTTTTTGGTCATAAACATAATATAAACATGGGCACATGAATGTCATAATCACATGATAATATTAATTAATTGACACCAAGAATTCCCACTTGTTTATTTGATTTCTCACAAAATAGGGAATTTCATCAGATAACCTTATTGTGTTATCCCAACCATGCCATTCATATATTCATTAATTTTTATAAGCACAATCAATCATCCTTCCACAAGAATGATTCCTGACAACAACCTGTCAAATACAATGGCATTGCATATACTCATTTAATGATCAACATGTTCACGAACATAGGACATATTCACATAATGTCATACAAAATCAAGGTAGAACCTCCTGCATTCGTGCAAACACACATTCATTTGGAACAACAGTTTCCAAACATGGCCAAAGGAATTCTCACCCCATTCCTTTCTTTTACCTTTTTATGTTGCAGCAATTGAGTCTTATTATGTGCTATCATATTCACCTAGCTGTTAGTTATATGAACATAAACAAGTCAATTTTGTTAATTTTAGTTAACAATGGTATGTTCTATGCTTAACACAATTACTTCAATGTTCCTTTAGCAACGCAATGACAATTATCAATTTAGTTTTCTAATAGCAATCACATAAACCATAAATCAAATTGACATTAATTGTAGATAGAACATGAACAATAAAAGCAGAATACAAGCCAAGACAAGAGGACCCCAAATTTGGCGGATGCTAGGGAAAAACCCCAAGACAAGGAAAACCCTTTGATCAATTCTTCTTATTATAATATCAAATGTTCAACAAAGAGAGAGTACAATAAGGTCAAAATTGACTTGCCAAATTATGATTAAAGCAACCCTGTCAAATCTGAAACTTTCTAGAGTAGTCAACATCCTTAACTAGAAAGTCAATGCTGGTCAAAGCAACAACAAAATGTCCTCAAAGCAGCTCGGTCATACCCAGTCAAACTCAACTTGATAAGGTGGTCAATGTCAACTCAAAACAGTTATAAAATCAACGGTCAAACTCGGTCAAACTCTATGGTCAACTCTACGGTCAACCTTGTAATATGTCTGCGGTCAAAGTCAACGAAATGCCTCAATTCCTATGCCAATAGATGCGGCTTGCCAAATACGAAATTCAGGCGCAAAAACCACAGTCAAAGGAGGTCAAACCATCCTTGGTCAAATCTACAACAGTGTCTGAAATTTCGGCCCTATAATTCGCCCTGCAATTTGCCCTTCTGTTGCCACACGTGTGAGAAAAAGAGATACTCAATAAGCTGTACGAAGTTACGAACCAATCAGATGATGAGAGAGAAGAATGTGTGAGTGAGTGAGGTGCCGAATGAGGATGGAGATCTCTTATATCTATACAAATCGTTGAGGGTCAAGAGACACGTCCATTGGGCTTCATGAGCCTACAAGATGATGTGGCCGACCTTGACAATTTACACGTGTGGGCATAAATTCAAAAACACATTTCTGCTTGTCTAAATTTGATGACTTTTAGGTCAATTTTGGTCCTCACGAATAGAGGAATTTAATGCAATCATCATCTCCATCAAATGAGCTGTCCAAAATGGAATTTGGCCCTAGTTGCCGATTTTCACATTCCCTCTCAACTAGGGAGAATTCCACCTACCAATCCATCTGTCATCATGCCATCATGTACCATCTCTTCTCTGCTCTGCTGAACACTGATATTGATAATGAAGAAGAATTGATCGAAAGTGAGTCATAAGACCTTACCACTCTCCACTGACAAAAGTCAGTCCAGTGGTAGAACTCCAATCAGACTTGATCCCACATCAAGTTGTTGAACACTATGCATCTTAAACATAGGGAGTACGACAATACACGATGTGTCAATTTGTAGTGCTATTGTCCCTATCCTCTTTTCCCAACTCATTGGCCAGATGAGAGGTACTTCCCATGAGTCCCGAACTACATGGGTAGGATGTATGATGGGGCATACACAGGAGAAGGTGAACCACTCATCCTATGCATATAGACATGTGTCATCAATCGTAGGGGAAGGTGAACCAATCACCCTACACACATGTCAACCATCATGGGGTATCATAGGAGAAGGTGAACCACTCACCATGTACACAACGCACTTATAGGGGAAGATGAACCACTCACCCTATGGTTTCTCATAGCTCCAAGAAATAACCCAAGCCCCTAGGAGCTCCCAGAGCTTAGTGTCAACTCAAGCGGGACCCTCATGAGAGGGTCCTTCCACGACTCCAAGTCTCTCTCGGAAGGCTAAGAATTTGACCTTTCCTAAGGGCTTCGTGATGATGTCTGCAACTTGCTCATATGTCCGGATGTGTTAGAGCCTTATTGCTTCTTGTTGTACCATATTCCGGATAAAGTGGTACTTGATATCAATGTGCTTGAAGTGGTCCTGGAACACGAGATTCTCTGAAAGGCGAATCCCACTTTAGTTGTCACAATAGATCACAGTGGTATCCAACACGTGTTCAAATAACTCACTAAAGAGCTTCCTCAATCAAGTAGCTTCACAATAGGCCATACTAGCAACAATATATTCATCCTCAATGGTACTTAAAGCAACCGATTTTTGCTTCCTACTCATCCAAGAAATCGAAGCAGATCCCAAAGAGAAGCAACATTGTGTTGTGCTCTTTCTATCCACCACACTGCCAGCCTAGTCAGCGTCAGTATATCCATGTAGCCTCAAATTCTCGACAGTGTATTTCAACCCATAATTGATTGTGCCATGGAGATATCTTAAGAGATTCTTAGCAACAATCCAATGTATGTAGGGAGGCTCAACCATAAATTGACTCAACATATTCGCAGCGAAACATATCTCCGGTCGGGAGTTTACCAAGAACATCAGGGCTCCCACAAGTTGTCAATACTTGGAAGGGTTTGCCAATTCGGGCCCAACAACACTTCCACATAACTTCTTGAAGTTGAGTTCCATTGGAGTAGACAAAGACTTGCAATCCACCATCCCACATCTCTCTAGTAGCTTCACAATGTATTTTCCTCGAGAAAGGAAAATGTCACTTGGCTTTTGCCAGACCTTCAGGCCTAGGAAGTAGTGCATCAATCTTAGGTCCTTCATATTGAACTCGGAAGTCAACTCCCTTTTGCATTGATAAATGAGAGGGTCTGCACTAGTGATAAATAGATCATCAACATAAAGGACCAAAATGAGAGGCATGTCATTTTCAACCTTGAAGTATAGGTTGGGATCAACATAGCTCCTCGTGAATCCCAACTTCATAAGATAGCTATCAATCCTCTCATACCAAGACCTAGGGGCTTGCTTCAACCTGCATACATGTGTCCTTAGATCTTGTACTTCGAACCCCTGAGGTTGTTCCAAGTAGACTTCCTCCTTAAGCGAGTCATGCAAGAAAGTAGTCTTAACGTCCATTTGATGTAGGCTCCATCCTTGAGTGGCAGCGAGAGCAATAATAGATCTGATAGTGGTATGTCTGGCAACCGGTGCAAATACCTCATTATAGTCCACTCCTTCCTTTTGAGAGAAGCCACGAGCTACGAACTTGGCCTTATATTTTTCAGCACTCCCATCAACTCCATATTTAATTTTGTAAATCCATTTAGAAGTGACCACAGACTTGTCTTTAGGTCTAGGCACCACGTCCCAGACATCATTCTTCATGATCGATTCATATTCCTCATTCATCACATCCCTCCATACTTGATGTTTTACAACTTCTTCAAACGTGCATGGTTCATGTTGAATAATAGTACTCATAACAACCAGGTACCCTTGATACCTATTTGGTTTCTTACTTTCGCGGAATGTCTCTCTTGGAGCAGTATGTCTTTCAGCATCTTCCAAAATCTTTGAGCCATAGAGGTCTTTTCCTTGAGGTAGAGGGATCAACAAGAGGTGGATTGATAGGATCCATTGGACCATCAATATCGGGCATAGGCTCATCCGTCGAAGATTCATCTTGTTTTTCAGCAGCATCATCATCGTCCTTTCTTGGAATAGGGAGATATCTTTCTTTCCCAAGGGCCGTGTCTTCATCAAAGGTGACATCGTGACTTACTTCCACATCTCTTTGACTAGGTACATAGATCATATATGCCTTTGAATTTTCACTGAAGCCAACAAATATACCCTTCTTCCTAGATGCTTCCAGCTTGTTCTCTTCTCTTTAGGCACATGAAAGTACACAGGACAACCATATATTCTAAATGAGAAACTTCAGGTTTCTTACCAGTGAAAACTTCCTCGGGTGTCTTGAAATCCAATGCTTGATGCGGGCTCCTATTTTGAGCATATACGATAGTGTTGGCAGCTTCTCCCCATAATAACTTAGGTAGGCCTTGATCATGGAGCATGGCACAAGGGGCTTCCATTATTGTTTGATTCTTCCTTTTAGCAACGCCATTTTGCTTAGGAGTGTATGGAACAATTGTCTCCCTCTTAATGCCAACCTCTCTGCGAAAGTCATTGAATTCATTTGATTCATACTCGGTTCCATTATCGGTCGTTAACATCTTGATCTTCTTCCCAGTTTGATTTTCCACCAATGCTTTGAAAGAACAGAACCATTTGAACACTTCATCCTTCTTCTTCAAGAAATTGATCCATAAAGATTGCATAATATAAGTATCGTCCCAACGATGTCATAGGCAACATACCAAATAGGTTAGAATGGACTAATTGGAGAATATCAATTGTCTTGCTTGCTTTCACTGGAAGGGAATGGTCCCTTTGTAAGTTTCCCAGCTACACAACCCAACCCTGACAAACACCACTTCATGGTTCATATTGAACTCAGACATACTTGTGACCATCTTCCTTACCACAAGTAAGGTTTTGTAATGTAAGTGGGTGAACCTTCGGTGCCATAGCTAAGATTGAATAGAAATATCGCTTGCTTAAGCTCCCAATGGACTTCCTCCAACTTGATAGAGATCGTCAACCCTAAATCCAAGAGTAAATGCATCTTCAGGGTTTCCTTTCCAAATATGTACCTTTCCATCAATGAATGCTACCTTGAAGCCTTTATCTTCCATCGCAAAAATAAACACTAGGCTCTTCAAATCGGGCACATACAATATTTCTTGTAGATGAATGGTTTGACCTTGATTCAAGTGAAGAGTGACAATACGTATCCCTTTCACGGGGTATGTGGCATTATCTTCAAGTATGATCTTCACATTGGTCTTCTTTTCAAGCAAATTTTAGAGTTCCTCCTTGTACCCAGTGAAGTGCCTTGAGGCTCCACTATCAATCAGCGAATGATCCAAAGTATCTGGAGGAGTGGCGGTAGATAGAGAGGAAATAAGATAGAAATTACTTTCATCATACCTGGTATTTTCTCGTCCTTTTGGGAGGTCGACCATTTCCATTTCGAGTAGCGACAACACTCCTCTTTCCTTTGTTGTTGAACCTATTGTTCCTTTGATTTCCATTGCCTTTGAAATTGTTGTTGTTGTTATTGCCATCATCCCTTGAAGAATTCTTCTTGTGAGGACACTCTCTAGCATAGTGGCCGAACCTATTGCAATTGTAGCACCTTCTTTGTCTTCCTTCTTTGAATCCTTTCTTGGGTCCTTGACCCTGTCTCCTCGGACCAACATTATTCTTCCTTTTTGCATGAGTGGAGAAAGCAGTGAGTTCATTTCCATTTGAAGGCTTGTCTCTCTCCATCATCCTAGTCTCCTCATGAGTGCTTCTAGCCAATAACTCATCGAAACCAGGTATCCTATCATTATTGAGAATGGTGGTGACAAATACATCCCATGGTCTTGGAAGTCAAACTCGGCCTGATAAGGTGGTCAAATTTAGCCCAGAATAGACCTGATAACAACAATCATACCTAGTCAAACTTTGCGGTCAACCTTGTGATATGTTTGTGGTGAAAGTCAACAAAATGTCTTCGTTCCTATGCCAGTAGATGCGCCTTGCCAAAAATGAAATTCAGGCACAAAAACCAGAGTCAAAGGAGGTCAAACCACCCCTGGTCAACTCTGGTCAAACCTGCAACAATCTCTGAAATTTCAACCTTGTAATTCTTCCTGCAATTTGTCCTTCTGTTGCCACACGTGTGAGGAAAAGAGATGCCCAATAAGTTGTACAAATCAATCAGATGATGAGAGAGAAGAATGTGTGAATGAGTGAGGTGCCAAATTAGGACGAAGGTCTCTTATATTATACAAATCGATGAGGGTCAAGAGACACGTCCATTGGGCTTCATGAGCCTACATGATGATGTGGCTGACCTTGACAATTTATACATGTGGGCTTGAATTCAAAAACACATTTGCTTGTCCAAATTTGATGATCTTTAGGTCAATTTTGGCCCTTGCGAATAGAGGAATTCAATGAAATCATCATCTCCATCAAAGGAGCTGTCCAAAGTGGGATTTGGCTCTAGTTGCCAATTCTAACAACTTGTTACCTTGCCATGCTAATACCAAGCATGTTGCTATGCAACTGTTCACACGTGTCAGTCACGTGTTCCAAGGATCAAGTCATCATGTCTATTAATTTGAAATAAACCTTTTACCAATATTTAGCATCATCAAATTAAAATCAGTCTTTTACCAAGACTAGCAACCATGACCATGACATAGTTTGCAATTAGCTCATAGTCATTAGCCATAGTGCTACGACTAGCACCCACTTGCTAGCGTAGGAGAAGGACTCCATGGGTAGGATGTGTGCTGGGGCATTGACAGGAGAAGGTGAACCACTCATCTTGCTCATATGCCATAGGAGAAGGTGAACCACTCATCCTATGCATATGTCAATCGTAGGGGAAGGTGAACCACTCACTTACGTACATGTGTCCGCAATCATAGGGGAAGGTGAACCACTCACCCTACACACATGTCAACCATAATGGGGTATCATAGGGGAAGGTCAACCACTCACCCTGTATCTAGCGCACCACTAGGGGAAGGTGAACCAGTCACCCTATGGTCGCTCATAGCTCCAAGAAGTACCCCAAGCCCCTAGGAGCTCCCAGAGCTAAGTGTCCAACTCATATGAGACCCTCATAGGAGGGTCGTTCCACGACTCCAAGTCTCTCTCGGAAGGTTAAGAATTTGACCTTCCCAAAAGGTTTCGTCAGAATGTCTGCGACCTTCTCATCTGTCCTGATGTGTTGGAGCCTTATTGCTCCCCATTGTACCATATCCCGGATAAAGTGATACTTGATATCAATGTGCTTGGAGCGGTCGTGGAACATGGGATTCTCTGATAAGCGAATCCCACTCTGGTTGTTACAAGAATCACTATGGTATCGAACACGTGCTCAAATAGCTCACTAAAGAGCTTCCTCAACCAAACAACTTCACAACAGGTCATACTCGCAGCAATGTATTCGACCTCGACGGTGCTTAAAGCAATCGATTTCTGCATCCTGCTTATCCAAGATATAGAAGTAGACCCCAAAGAGAAGCAACACCCAGACATGCTCTTACGATCCACCACACTGCCAACCCATTCAACATCTAAATATCCATGAAGCCTCAAGTTCTTGGTAGTGTATCTTGGTCCAAAGCAGATTGTGCCCCAAAGATATCTCAAGGGATTCTTAGCAGCAATCCAATGAATGTGATGAGGCTCGACCATAAATTGACTGAACGTGTTCATAGCGAAGCATATGTCAGGACGGGAGTTCACCAAGAACATCAGGCCCCCCACAAGTTGATGATACTCGGAAGGGTTCACTAATCTGGGCCCAACAACACTTCCACATAGCTTTTTGAAGTTGAGTTCCATCGGAGTACATACGGACTTGCTGTCCACCATCGCACATCTCTCAAGTAGCTTCACAATGTATTTTCCTTGAGAAAGGAAAATCTCACCTGGCTTTTGCCAAACCTCCAGCCCTATGAAGTAGTGCATCAGTCCTAGGTCCTTCATCTCGAATTCAGAAGCCAACTCTCGCTTACATTGATGAATGAGAGGGTCATCACCTGTCAGAAAGAGATTATCCACATAAAGGATCAGAATGAGAGGCTTGTCCTTTTCAACCTTGAAATATAGGTTCGGGTCAACATCGCTCCTTGTAAATCTCAACTTCATAAGATAGCTATCAATCCTCTCATACCAAGCCCTAGGGGCTTGCTTCAACCCATAGAGGGCTTTCTTCAACCTAAATACATGTGTCTTTGGATCTTGAACTTCGAACCCCTCAGGTTGTTCTACATAGACTTCCTCCTTAAGCGAGGCATGCAAGAAGGCAATTTTGACATCCATCTAGTGTAGCCTCCATCATTACGAGGCAACAAAGGCTATGATTGAACGAATGGTGGTATATCGGGCAACTGGTGCAAATATCTCATCATAGTCTACTCCTTCTTTTTGAGAGAAGCCTCGAGCAACAAATTTGGTCTTGAACTTTTTCAACACTCCCATCAGCTGCATGTTTGATCTTGTAGAGCCATTTTGAAGTGACCACTGATTTGTGCTTGGGTCTAGGAAACACATCCCAGAGATCATTCTTCATGATCGACTCATACTCCTTGTTCGTTGCAACCTTCCTAACTTGGTGTTTCACGACTTCTTCGAATGTACAAGGCTTAGATTGTACAATGGTACTCATGGCAGCTAAGTACCCTTGGTACCTGTTTGGCTTCTTGCTTTCACGAAATGTTCCCCTCAGTGCAATATGTTTCTCAACATCTTCAAGAGTATCTTTGAGCCACAAAGGTCTTTTTCTTGTTGTAGAGGGCTCACTAGGAGGTTGTTATGAATATAATTCATAACAATTAACTAAATAAAATAAATATTAATATTAAATAATTAAATGTTATTTAGGTTAAATAAGTCTTAATTAAGTGAACAGGCACGTCTAAAAAGACATGCCCATTCACGAAAGGTCGCCTGTTGGGGTATAAAAGCAGGGTCCTTATTGTCCATTCAAATCATCTTATACATTATATATATATTAATAAATAATTATTACAAATACCTTTGTGTATTTTAACATTCAAGTTTACCAGTTATCAAGTTTTTGTGCTTCAGCATAAGTTTTTATGCTACAGTGGTATCAGAGCCATGACACACGATATAATCATGTGGGCCTTTGAACGCAGTTTGTGGCAAAATGTACCATTACATTCATGTCGTGAACGAATCGAACATTTTAGTGAAATTCAAGAAGCATTTCAGCATTTGAAAAAATCAATTGCAGAAGTTAAAGCATGTCCAGAGGAAAATGTGAAAGAAAAAGAATTCGATCAAAATGTTGATAGTGCTGAATATGACAATGATATAAATAAGGTTGATGATATGAATATGGAAAATTTTGAAGAAGGGGTTATGTTAAACACAGATCAACATAATGCGCAAGTTAAGAGAAAAATGACAGAAAATGACTTTATCAGGAATAACAGGCGCATTAATGGTCCAACCATTGCTGCCACGTCAGTGGTCGTTGACCATGCAGAGGATGTGAATAGTGCACTTAGACTTCAAAATGTGGAGCCTGTTTATGGCTTTGCTTCGGGAGATCCGTTGAGATTTAAGAGAGCAATGGGGCATATAGATTTGTTCTACATTGATGATAAGGATTTGGAATTCAAAGATGTTACTGAAACACCATTACCAAGAGCTCCTTTGGACACTGCAGTTGTTGCTCATTGGATAGCTATTGAAGGAGTTCAACCTGCTATACCTGGAAACCCTCTTCCTGAAGCACTGGGAGTTCCCTCCGAGAACAAAAAGACTGAACAAACCAAGGATGATGGGCTTCTCGGTGATGTAAAACTTCCTGTCAAACATGTCTTGTCAAGAGAACTTCAACTGTATTTTGAGAAAATATGTGAATTGATTATTACGGGATCTGATTCTAGACTATTCAAGGAAGCATTAGTTAGTCTATCAACAGATATAGGGCTTCATCCTTTAGTTCCTTACTTCACTTTATTCATTTCAGATGGGGAAACTAGTAGAGAGAAAAGTTCATGTAGAGGTGGAAAACTCATACACAAAATCCTTGCAAACTGGTGGAAAAATAGAGGTAAAGATGAATCATTGATTCATTGATCTGTTGAGACCAACTAGAAAAAGTGTGATAGTTAATCTCAGCAGAGTAATTCAGAAATCAGCCGCGAGAAACCTAAAAAAATATATGAAGTCAGGCCCAAAGTTAACAACTGTGTGAATTGCTGCAGTCTCGTGTACGATCCAGATCAAGACTTGCTGTTTATATATCCGAAAATGTTTTCAGAGAAATACTATCCAACTGCAGAGGGAGTCTATGGCGAGGGCATTGAAACTTTGGTCATAAGTGTGTCACTTGTCGGGCACCTTCAACATGGAAAAACCCTATTCATGGACATGTTGATTGAGCAAACCCATCATATCGCGATAGTTGATGTTAACAGCAAGAAGCACCCACAGTATACCAATATCATGTCTCTCGTTTTGGAAGACAACAATGCCAATTCTTATCTCGGAAGGACTCCAGGCCAAGTTAATTTTCTCGACGAGGTCACTGCAGCTCTTAGACTTGCAGACAAAGCCGTCTTGGTCGTTGACGATGCGTACGATGTGATGGTAAATACAGAGAGGGTTATGCATGTACTCACATGTCCCAACAAGCCATCGTCCACCTTGTTAAGCTCTACGCTTGTCCCTTATGCCTTCGGTCAACCGATGTAACCATGCAAACCCATCCGATGCATTTTTCAGTCAAACGTGCAACCGTATGTCTATTGCGGTCTCGGTCAACTGTCATGCGTCGTACCTTATCCGCAGTCGGCATATGTCTGCAACCAACGTCTTCACAATGTCACCAGGCCGCAGTTTGTTGTGCCCTCCTTCCTCCTCCCGTGCTATTGTATATCTGCCTCCGGTGCATTCATCCTCCCAACTGCATACACTGCTCCGTGTTGACACCAGCACAACGTCCACACCAGCACAACGTTCCGATTGACATTCGTCTGTTGTAAATTTCTTGCCGACGTTAAAACCCTGCCCGATGCTGTCTCAATTTGCCTATTCCTCCGCATTCGGTCTATCGATAAAAAAAATGTTTATCTGCGCTCCGCTGCTAAGAGGCATAACCTCTCCATTAACAGACGTCTCGGTCAGCGTGGTCAACAATCAAATGTTGCCTTGGAGTTTTTTTTGTTCGATATATATATGTTGATATATACATATTCACATTGATTTGCCCGCGTGACATAGAAAGAAAGAAATAAACGTAGTTAAAATAATTTAATTATTAATTAATATATATATAAAATAAACGTATAGATAAATAATTTAATTAATATATATATAATATATATATATATACTATATTATATATATATATATAATATCAATATTATATATTATAATCTGTATATATATTAGATTATTATTATTAAAAATTGTTTAAATATATACTATATATATATATATTTATATATATTTGTTTTTTAATATAATTAATATATATATATATATATTATTATTATTTAAATATATATATATATATATATTTTAATAATATAATATATATATATATATATATATTATATTTAAAAAATATATATATATACTATATTTTTTAAATATTTTTTTTAATTAAAAATATTAGTATATATTATATATATATTAAAAAATTGAGTGTTATTTAAAATAAGAAAAAGAAAGGAATATATATATATATATATAGTATATATATAAAGTTAAAACAAAAAAAAAATTAGACCAAAAAAAATTCCAAGAAAATAGTTCTGATAAGCTACCTGACGAATCAAATGACCAAGTTGTATACTTCGACAACGACTAAGTGAGAAACCCAGTATAAAGCTTTGACGGACAAAGCTTCCGAAGGGAGAGGCCTATGTTATGAATATTAGTTCATTAACAATTCATTAAATAAATAATAATAAATATTAATATTAAATAATTAAATGTTATTTAGGTTAAATAAGTCATTAATTAAGTGAACAGGCACGTCTAAAAAGACATGCCCATTCATGAAAGGTCGCCTGCTAGGGTATAAAAGCAGGGTCCTCATTGTACATTCAAATCATCTTATACATTTTATATATATTAATAAATAATTATTACAAATACCTTTGTGTATTTTAACATTCAAGTTTACCAACTATCAAGTTTTCGTGCTTCAGCATAAGTTTTTATGCTACAGAGGTGGATCAATGGGATCCATCGGACCTTCAACATCGGGCATCAGGGCATCAATCGAAGGTTCATCCTGCTTTCCTGCATCATCATCATCATTGTCCTTCCTAGGGATAGGAAGATCTCAGACTTTCCTAAGAGAAGAATCTTCATCGAAAGTGATAACATGACTTATTTCCACTTCCCTTTGACCAAGCACATAGATTCTATATGCCTTCGAAGTTTCACTATAGCCCACAAACATTCCTTTCTTCCCAGATGCATCTAGTTTGTTTCTTTTCTCTTTCGGCACATGAAAATATACGAGACAACCAAAAATTCTAAAATGAGAAACATCAGGTTTCTTACTGATGAATACTTCTTCGGGTGTCTTGAAGTCTAATGCTTGATGTGGGCATCTGTTTTGAACATACACAGCGATGTAGGCAACTTCTCCCCATAAGAACTTCGGTAGGCCTTGATCATGAAGTGTGGCATTGGTGGCTTCTATGGTAGATCGATTCTCCCTTTCGGCAACTCCATTTTGCTCAGGAGTATATATAGAAGTGGACTCCCTCTTAATCCCAACTTCTCTACAATAGTCAATGAATTCATTTGGCTCATATTCGGTCCCATTAGCGGTCCTCAATATTTTGATCTTCTTCCCTGTTTGATTCTTGACCAATGATTTGAAAGAGGAGAACCATTTGAACACCTCGTCCTTCTTCTTTAAGATATAGATCCATTTTTTGCGAGATATGTCATCCACAAAAATTGCATAGTACAAATATCCACCCAAAGATGTCACGGGTAACATACCTGATAGATTAGAATGGACCAATTGAAGAATATCAATAGTTTTACTTTCACTTGAGGGGAATGGTCTCCTTGTATGTTTTCCAGCTACACAACCCTGAAACACACCTTCATGATCTAATTTGAATTCGGGCATACCTGTGACCATCTTCCTTACATCAGGTAAGGCTTTATAATGAAGGTGAGCAAATCTTCGGTGCCATAATTCAGATTGAAGAGAAGTGTCACAAGTCATTGCTCCCAATGGACTTTCTCCAACTTGATAAAGATCTTCAACCTTGAATCCAAGAGTGAATGCATCTCTTGGGTTCCTTTGCCAAGCACGAACCTTCCCATCAATGAATGTCACCTTGAAACCTTTATCTTCCAACGCAGAAATAGAGACCATGTTCTTTTTCAGATTAGGTACATACTAAATGAAGGGTTTGACCTTGATTTAAGTGAAGAGTAACAATCCCAATTCCTTTCACGGGATAAGTGGCATTATCCCCAAGTATAATCTCGATATTCATCTTCTTTTCAATCAAATTTGAGAGAGCCTTTTTGTACCCAGTGAAGTGCCTTGAGGCACCACTATCAATCAACCAATGATCTAATGTATTCGGAGGAGAGGCAGTGGTGATGGCATAAATAAGATGAAATTTGTTTTGATTTTCACCAACATTAACTTCTTCGAACCCGGAGTTTCTCGAATTCTTGGGAGGATGATCGTTTCCATTTCAAGCAGAGGGAGCTCCTCTTTCCTTTGTTGTTGAACTTGTTGTTCCTTTGATTGCCATTGCCCTTGTAGTTGTTGTGGTTGTCATCATCCCTTGGAGTATCCTTCTTGTGTGGACACTATCTAGCAAAATCTCCAAACCTGTTGCAATTGAAGCATCTTCCTTTTTTAACTTCTTTGAATCCCGGCTTGAATCCTTGACCTTGTCTTCTTGGACCAACATTGTTCTTCCTCTTAGCATGAGCGGAGAAGGCGGTAGAATTGTTTCCATTAGAGGGCTTGTCTCTTTCCATCATCCTTATTTTTTCGTAAGTTCATCTAGCCAATAATTCATTAAATCCCGGAGTCCTATCATTGTTGAGGATGGTATTGTTGAACAGATCCCATTCTCTTGTAAGGCCTCCAAGTGCAATAAGGGTGAGCTCCCTGTCACCAATGACTTCTCCAATAGATATGAGATCATTCTTGATTTTGGTAATTCTCATGAAGTAGGATTGAATGGATTCTCCTCTATCCATCTTGATGTCTTTCAACTTGTTCTTGAGAAAGAGGACTTGATTTGCATTATTTACTTTGAACATCCCCACCAGCTTGTCATACATCTCCTTGGATGTTTCCAAATCAGAAATATAGGCAACCAAAGGTTTCTGAATAGAATCAACAATAATTTTCTTAGCTTTAACCTCACCTTTCTTGTACTTTGTTTGTGCAACTGCGGATGCATTTGAAGGAGGCTCCACTACTCTTCCTTTGACATAGTCCATGGCATCATTTTCTTCCAAAATCAAATCTAGAGACATTTTCCATGCATGATAGTCGGATTTGTCCCTAAGCTTGTCCTCGAATTTGAAGTAGGATGTAGTCGTCATTGGGACTAGTTCCAAGTTCTTGTTCAACAACTTCCCTTAGTGATTGCTTTTCCTCACTCTTGCTTGGGCTTTGTCTTCACCAAAGCTTTGATACCATGTTAATTTTAGATAACAATGGTATGCTCTATGCTTTAGCACAATTTACTTCAATGTTCCTTAGTAGCCCAATGACAATTTCCAATTATATACAATAGCAATCGCATTAACTCAATCACATTGACAGTAAAAGCAGGTAGAACATAAAAACATGTGTAGAAGACAAGCCAAGACAAGAGGACACAAGATTTGGTGGATGCTAGGGAAAAACCCCAATGTAGGGAAAACCCTTTGATCAAATATTCTTTTTATTATTCAATAGTTCAGCAGAGAGAGTACAAATATCAAATTTACTTGCCCAAAACAACCCTGACAAAAATCCGCAGTCAACTGCAGCCCTAACCAGAAAGTCAACACTGGTCAAATCAACATCAAAATGTCCTCCAAGCAGCTCGGTCAACAACAGTCCAATTCGGCCTTCGAGGAGAGTGAAAGTCATCCCAAAACGGTCCCGTCAAACTTATTCAAAGGAGAGACAGACACTGCTATAATTTCTGCGGTCAAATCTGAAGTCAACTTGTCCAAAACACCTCGAAATCTGTGCCCAACGACTCAGCCTAGAGAAATCAAAATTCTGCCCTGTAGATCAAAGTCAAACTCAGTCAAATCAACCCCGGTCAATGCTGATCTGTTTCTCTGAAATTCGGCCTGTTCCGTCCCAGAAAAATTCGGCTTCTTGCCACATGTGCGAAGAAGAGAGAGGTTGTCCCCAATCTGTATGAACCAATCAAGAGAGGAGAGAGAGATGTGTGATGTCCAAATGAGGAGAGAGGTCACTCCTATTTATACAATTCGTCGAGGGTGTGGAAACACATCTATTGGGCTTCTTGAGCCTACATTTGACTAAGGCCGACCTTGGCAATTTGTGCATGAGAGAGAATAAATTCAAAATTCCACTTGTCAGAATGAGATGATCTTTATATCAAATTGGACCTCTCCAAAAGAGGATCTAATGCAATAATCATCTCCATCATATAAGCTGTCATAAGGTGGAATTTGGCCCTAGTTTCCAATTTTAACACAACCCAAAAAATCACACGTTTGAGAGAGAGAGATAACCCAAGATATTTGATCCTGTAATTCTTCTTCTTCTGCTACAACTTCACACTTTTTCACGACTTCTTCTAGGAGATCAAACTTGTGTGAGTGATTGTCCTCCAAATGAATCAAACTACTTCATTATATAGGCTTCTAGTGAGGTCGAATTACTTGTCTTGAGGCCGACTTGGTGAGGAGGTGACATAATTCATTTTTGACTCAAAAATAATTCTTTTTACATGATTCAAAAGCCCAAGAAGGGTCTCTTTAAATGTACAATGACTCTATTGACTTAGAATAAATCCTAGAAGTCCTCAATGGGGACTTTGACCTAAAAACATGATGACTCAAGCATGAAAGCCATGCTTTAATAAGTCATAAGTCATAATAATAATAATAAAATTTCTTTTCATTCTTTTTCATAAGTACATTTTATTCTGACTCAAATACAATTATGAAGACTGAACCTAGTTACATTTTTCAACACTTTGACCCAAGAGGCACATGCCCTGATGGAGGCCCTTGAGTTAGGGCTCGACACATCTCAAGAAATAAAGGTGAGCATGCAACATTAAGGGATATGAAGTTCAGATAGAAAAAGAAGGCAATGATGATATCAAGCTCTTCCCGTCTCTCTTTCTGAAAAATCTTGTCCATTGGACCAAGTTCCATTGTCTTTCTTTTTGCTACTTGACCTACACCCCCACCAAAACTCTCAAATGGAAATTGGTTGGTACTTTTCCTCAAGAATGGCAGGGGATCCTCATTCTTGTTTTTTTAAATGATGCAACCACCCTTTCCATACCAACATTCGCCTCTTTTTCCATTTCTTTCCTCCGAGCTACAAACACATTTGCACTTGCTCCAATTCGACAACCTGGTAAGCCCAAGAAATTAGCTTTCACACGGAAGTAAGTGCTCTTGAAATAATTGTTGCAATAGTTGCATGTCCAAGAAACATTGCCTCCTCCCTTCATCTTGCTGCCTGGCCCTTGATCTCTTGTGACATACTTCCACAAGGGATATTTACTTTCTTGAGCCTGCTGTCTTTCTAAATTTACTCTGTCGTCAATATTTGACGCTGCTGTTGCAGGCCCACATTCAATAGAGGGAACACTTGCACACCTTGATGAAATTGAAACAAGAGGGGCATCATCAATGGGGAAATTCTTCCCCTTCTTTTGCCCCTTCCCTCCTGCCCTTGATTGAGCCATGAATGCGGTAAAAAATATAGAAAAAATGCACAAACATGTAAACAAAATGGACAGGCAAACTGCTATAGCAAAAATGGAAAAAAATGGAAGCAAAATGCACTTGTTGCTTTAATCACCTCCAAAATGCTCCCAAACCCTTTGCTAGTCGCTCATACACACCCATAGCAAGAGAGAGACACAAGAATGAGGCATAAATTGGCCCAAATTGGGATTTTAAAGCCGCACGACACACTTTTCAGTGGGACACCTGTCCCGAAATCGAGATTCACTGGCCTGTCGAATCTAATTCACGTGTCCAACAAATCCCATGTGTCAGAACACACTCGAGCCACGAATTGGGCAAGTGTCCCTCGAGAATTGTGTCCAACACGTGGCAGTCAGAACAGGGGGGGGGGGGGGGAGAATGAATCTAGTTTCTTAGGTGTTTTTAATTGAATTTATATTCCAGTCTAGCCTCAGCAACAAACAATGGGGTTTGCGCATTAAATTTGATGTGCAAAACAAAGTAAAACTGGGTGGGGCTACATGACACAATTTTTCTACAAGTTTAGTAAGGCTGGTGATCAATGTTGTATTTTCTTAGTTGGGCCATTATCTAAGAATTGGAGCCCAAGTTCATTCCATGATTAATTTATTAATGAAGAATTGTTGGTTGGGCATAAATATGTATGTGTATGTGATTTAGATCAAGTAATTTTGCTTTTGCTAAATATTTTGGTTAGGAATTTAGCCGTGTGAACTGAATATTGGGTGTTGGGTTCAGGAAATTCTAACATCCCTACGAATTAGTTTTTTGGGAAATTACTCTAGTGTTTTTTTTACTTGGTTAATTATATTTTTTGCTTTTTAGCGATTAATAATTTCTTTTTTCACTTATACCTCCAAAGCTAGAGTTCGTCTTAATGGTTAGGCCTTAGTGGTGTTGTGTAAGTCTAGATTATTCTGTATAACCATTCATTATCCAGAGTCCTACGGAATTGCATTAGATTTTTGTAGGATTTTTTTTAATCTTTAATTAAAAAGTTCTCGTAAACAAAATTTTCCTAGTAAAATTTATGTAATAATTAAAAAAGACGTACAAGAAGTTGTCATATGCCTTTAGGTTACTCGTCTTCTAACTCAGAGTAACCACTTTACCTTAGTACCCCCATTTTGAGAGAAAATATTAATTTTTCCTCATGAAAATTAATTATTCACTCAAAAAGGTGAATAAATTAACGTTTTATTAAGTTAAAAAGCTTCCTCTTTTTTTAGTTATAAAGAGTTTCCTCTTTTTCTAAGTTAAAGAGTTTCCTTTTTTCAAGTGGAAGAGTTTCCTCTCTTTCTAAGTGAGAGTTTCCTCTTTTTCTAGTAGAGTTTCATTGGAAACTCCTCCCTCTTGGTCTATAAAACAAAGCACTCTCCATTTCAAATCCAATTAGTGGTGGATTGGAAGGGAGCCTTGCTTGCATTTGTATTGTACTCATCATTGAAATAAAAAAGGTTTCGGAGGCAAATAATGGTGTACAAGCTATGTGTGGATGCTTGATTTTAATGCATGAGGTAACCTTGTTTTTTTTTTAAATTTGCTTTCAAGCTTTATTTTCAGGTCTTTGAAAGGGGTATTGTTACCCAATAGGAATATATTTCTCATTTTGATTGTGGTGAAATCTATTTGTTTTCTTGCATTTAGAAATCGAAGATTACATCTATTTCTTGGTGCTTGTTATATTTTTCCAGGTTTCTTATGTTAGAAGCACCTATATTTAACAGAGTTTCCTGGCAAGAGTTTTTAAGCTTTATAGACACCTCAATTTGAAGGCATGGCTCACTTTGGTTAGTTGCTTCACGATCTTCAACTATAAGAAGCAAAATCCCAATGTGCTCCAACAAACACTCCATTGCCCAAGGATTCCATTTACAAGCTCTCTTCTTCTTTTGCTTTAAAACATTTTTTTTAAGATCTTTCCGGTTACTTTATTTTAACCTATCAATTGATTTATTTGGCAGATCTGAGTGCCGCTTATTTGTTGCATAAACAACAGATAAAAGACAATCAAGAAAAGCTAGTTTGGGTTATCTCTTTCTTGCTTGTTTAGACTAGCTTTTGAATAAATTTTCACTTGGAGTTTTTTTTTGGATTTTAGACTAGCCTTTTGGATGTTCCCAAAGCGATTTGGGGCATCTTTTGCCATTAATGGCTTTTTGATTTTGCAGGTTTATTGAACTTACTAGGTGAAGTGCTGTCCAAATTTTGGTGATTCAGACTAACTGGGACTAAAAAGCACCCATATTCTTCCCTTTTGTTAAAAAAGGGGTAGCAAATCTTTCTGTTTATCTAGAAGGGTTGCAATCCTTCCTAAGCAAACATTGTAACCTTGAGGGAGCTAGTGGGAGTCCCCTAGGCATCTGTAATACCCCTCTTATATCAATGTCTTATTTAGACTGAATTATTTTTAGACTTGATGGTGGGAAAGCCATGTTCGTTTGAGGTGAATGTAAAAACTAAAGTTATTATGATGTAATAAATAAAAATTTATTAATAAATGGAAAACTGGAAACTATTTGCGAAATCATCATTGATGGATGAGACCAAAATAAATCTTCCCAAAAAATGACTCGTAAAAATCCCTAGGAGGCAATGGATAAGATTTAATGAGATGGGAGAGAAAGATCTTTTAAATCGCTTAGCTGAAGAAAGCTGCTAAGTATGGGTGGAACAAAGCACTGTGGGAGAGAAAGGTGGGCTTTAAAGAAAAAAACACCTTTTTCGAAAAAGAAAAGGATGAAAGCTTAGGCAAGTGGGTTGGCAGACCCAAGAAAAGTGGGACGTTGCTAAGAAAAATCTGTTAGGGAAGAGAATGTATAAAAATACATTATCTTGGAATCGAAATGGGGTCTTTTGAATTCCAGAGGCAAGCATAGCTCAACTCGGGCGGAATTGGAGGACTCGGTTCATGGTTGGGAGGAAGGTGTATTTCCCAAGTGTGTTTTCCAGTTGGTACATGGTTAGAGTTTCTCATTAGTGTTTTCTATACAGGTTTTGTACATATATATTCTACTGAATTAAGTGAACGTATGAAATAGCAGTAGCATGGTGAAAAAAATACCGTGTGATAATTTATGCTGATTTTAATATCAATGTATATACAATAGACAGTGTTTTCTATGATAATTTACGCTGATTTTAATATCAATGTATATACAATAGACAATGTTTTCTGTGATAATTTAGGCTGATTATAATATCAATGTATCTACAACAGAGTGATTTCGATGAAGAATTGGAAACACTATTTGTCATATCAAAATCCACAACCAATAGCCTTCTCATGATATGGTCATGATAAAAATGAACTAGTGGATTTTAGTTCCTTGGCGAGATCATATAATTATATGTCCTTTCAATCTGTAAACCCTATCCATTTTGCGAACAGGGTTAGATAGAATGAAGTAAATTTCCGAGAGGAGAGTGCTAGGGGTAGAGTAAGAGGGTGTTTTCCATGAAGGATAGTGTGGGATTTAGGTGAGATAGATGGCTGGGAATGTAGGTGAGATAGATGGCTGGGAATGTAACCCAGTTTAATTACTCCTCGTAGAGAGCAAACTCTTTACACCCCCAAGGAGTGCACAGAGTAGGTTTCAGTGTAATAATTAACCAGATAGTCGCCTTATGGAGCTATACTTCTTATAAAAGCCAGAGTCTAGTAGACTTGGTTACGCCCTCAGTAGCCAATGGAACAATCACAATAAGAATGTCAGTAATTCTTTTAACAATAATGTTGGATGGGAGTAAAGAATGGGAAAAGCCCTTTATATATATAGAAAAAACACTACCATGCCATTCTCAGAATATCGGTGTTGTGTAGAGCACGGCAAACATTTGACTAACAGAGTCATTATATAAATTACCCAGAATCGAGATTGCAACTGGAGTTGGAAAGCACTTGCCAAGAAAAAAAGATTTGAATTGAGATCATCACTGGAAATTACACAGAATATAAGGGATATGTCTCTTATGAACTTTGAGCAGCTGCTTGAGTTACACCGCTCCTTCCTTAATGCATTGCAATTTCCATGCAGCGAGGAATGTCTACCTCAGGGAAAGAGAACTGTTAACCCTAACAATCCATGAACTGAGCATGAAATCTCGATTCAAGTTCGAAAACTCAAAAACATATGAGGGTCATTTTTATGCCTAGAGAGTCTTGGTAACATAGAGACGCTCTTAAACGAAACTAAAAGTAAAACAATAACTAGTCAGAACAATTCACTCTAATATAGAAATTACTATTTAGTGGCACGAGAGGTATATCTCTTTCCTTTGCAACAAGACCATATACATTACTGGGAACCGAAATTTCCATGTGGAATATGACAAAGAAGGAACTTATAATGCAAATTATATACACAGGTACGCCTCTAACTGTAATTTCTCCATAAAAACAAAATATTATTATACTAAAATGAGGAGTTCAGTCCCTTTCTGAAAATTTACATCAGTGTACAAGAAAATAAATTATAGACACTCATTATTAGTTCGGAGTTAGTCGAAGCTGCTCTACAAAAGAAAAAGAAGGAAGCCATTATACGGTTAAGTCTTGAATTTCAAATTCCCTGGTGGGGGAAACAATTGACCAAAGGGTTCTAGCCCTCGAATAAGCACAAAAGAAAAAAAACTGAAGCTCATGATTCATTTCGTTCTTGAGGGGACAACCAACATGTGAAGGGCGCCACGAAGACCAACCTGTCGAGTTGAAAGCCAGAGTTGGAGGTTGAAGAATTCAGGAGGTGTGGGGAGCATAAATTGATTGAGCCTCCCACATACCTGCAGGAAAGGATGAGAGGAGACAAGTAAGCTGACAATGAAACAAAAAATACATGCACCGAACAAAGATGAGTAGGGTAAAAGGAGAAGGGTATGCCTGTTAGAAAGCCCCACCGCTATCTTACCCCCTGTAACAAAAACAACCAAAGTATGTTAGTATGATAATGTCACATGGTTATCTCCAAAAAGACGCAGAGAATAGTCATACCATAGCCAACCATCCAACTCTGAAATCCAGTAGACACCGAATAAACTGAACACACTGAAATTAAAAGATCATTTGCCTAGTGACCACTAAGGAGAGCTTTAATTAAAGGTAAGGAAAATCACCCATGTTCCTTGCTGAGCTCCATTGTGCCAGCAGGAAGCAAAGATGTAATCCTTTTGTAGAACTAATTTTAACATCAACATTACTAGAAAGAACAATTTACAAAACACTCAAACCCAAATCACAGTTTCAGTAGAAGTTGTACCTGGGAACAACAAAGGAGCGAAAGTTAGTCCTGAAAATTGGGGATGAGCCTAGTAGGTGGCGAGCTTAATACACCCAAAGCAGATTTAACCTAGAAAGTTGAAACCCATAAAATAAAATGAATTAGACACACACACACTCACACACACACACATATATATATATCTATCTATCTATATATATATACACCAACAAAGACCAATAGACAAATAAATTTATAAGGTAAGCCATGTGAAGGGGGACTACGTGGCTTATGCCACTGTTTTAAGAATCGGCCAGCTCAGAACCGACTCGGCCGAGTTGGTCCAAGTCAAGCCCTCATTGGTCGACTTGGTCATCGAATCGGTTCGGCCGGCCGGGTTATTACCGAGCCGGCCGAGTTGTCTAAAAACTTGGTCGGCTCGGTAATAACCCGGCTGGCTCGGACTACTCAGCTGGCTTGGCCGAGTCCGAGCCTACTCAGCCGGCTCGGTGATAGCGGCACGAAAACTAAAAAAACATCGATTTTTTTTTACTTGCTTTTTGGGGACCCCAAACAGATTTCTAATTTGCCTATAGGTTATTTGGGGTCCATTCCCCTCTCCTAAACCCTATAAAACCCACCCAACCCCTCTCATTTCCTCATAGCGATCTCATTGCATTTGAGTGAGAGTTTGTGAGGAGTTGTGGAGTTTGTTTTTGGAGCAGTAGTGAGGAGTCTCGGGCAAGCATTGTAGCAGGAGTGAGGAGCTTCTTGGACAGCCATTTGGAGCAGCATTGAGGAGTTGGTTTGTTGGAGCAACCTTGAGGAGGCAATTTGTGTCTGGAGGTATTTTTTTTCACTTGTAAAAATCTGTTATTGCTTATTAATTTTCATGTGCAAATTTGGAAATTGAAAAGTGTTTTTTTGTGAAAGAAATGAACATTGAAGCAATGGTATTTTTTTGTTTTCATTTTCAGATTTTTTGCTTTCATTTCCAAGTCAAAATGGCACCTAGAGTGAAAGATGCTGCTTGGGCATATGTTGAAATGGTTGATAGTCAAACACATTGCAAATTTTGCCATAGAAAAATTAAGGAAGGCCCTGGGGGCATTAATAGGCTGAAACAACACTTGGTAGGAATTAGAGGCCAAATTACTCCATGTGAATCAAATGAAATTGGGGAGATTAGGAAGGAATTGTTAGACAAATTTGAGAAGTTTAAAGAAGAAAAGGCGAGGCAAAAAGAGTAGAGGCTGAAATTGGGAGGAAGAGGAATATACAAAAAAATGTTGGCTACCAACCCCCATTTTGATTTCGAGGGTTCTTCCTCTATCCCTTGTATTGATGCATCCAACCCCTTTCGATATGTTCCTCCCCCTTTGGAGTCTATTCAAGAAAAGGGTAAGGGTAAAATGAAAAAGAAGGGTGATATGAATATCAAAAGTTATTTCATAGTCACACCCTCCTCTCCATCAGATGCACATGGTCCTCAAGCTAGTAGAACTTTGCAGCCCACTTTAGATGACCATTGGAAGAAAGAATTGAGGGAGACTGCTTGTGATTACATATGTAGATGGTGGTATGATGCTGATATCCCCTTCAATGCTTCCCTTTCACCATATTATGAGCCTATGTTTGATGCCATACATGCTGCCGGAAAAGGCTTCAAAGGCCCTACTATGCATGAGATAAGGGGGTATTGTTTGCAGAAGGAAATTGTCTCCATTAATGAGTATTTGAAAGATTTCAAGGACTCATGGGCAAGAACAGGATGTACCATCATGTTGGATGGATGGACTGATCAAAGAAACCATACCATCATAAACTTTCTTATCTTCTGCCCATAGGGAACCATATTTCTAAAATCAGTTGATGCATCTGATAAGGTAAAATATGGACAATTGTTGTTTCAGCTATTGGATGAGGTTGTTGAGGAGGTGGGGGTGGCTAATGTTGTTCAAGTCATATAGATAATGCCTCTAACTATGTTCTTGCTGGTAAACTGTTAGAGGAAAAACACAGAACCATCTTTTGGATCCCATGTGCTGCACATTGCATAGACCTCATGCTTGAGGATATTGGCAAATTAGATTGGGTCAAAAACACTATAGATCATGCCAAAAGCATAACAAAATTTATCTACAATCATTCATGGATTTTGAGCCTGATGAGGAAACACACAGGGGGTAGGGATATTATTAGGCCTGCCATCACTAGATTTGCTACATATTTTTTGACATTGCAATCTATGCTTTCACAACATAGAAACTTGCAAAAGATATTTTCTAGTGAGGAATGGAATCAAAGCCAGTGGTCTCACAAACAGGAAGGCAAAGAATTGAAAAAGAAAGTTAATGAAGAAATATTTTGGAGAAAGGCAATAGAGATTGTGAAGCTTGCTGAGCCACTGGTTAAGGTGTTGCGGTTGGTGGATGGGGAAAGATTGGCTATGGGCTTCATTTAATGAGGCTTGGATCAAGAAGGAGCAAATAAAGAGGGCATACAAGGATAAAGTGGCTAAGTATGGGCCCATTTGGGCAATCATTGATGAAAGATGGAACAATCAACTCCATCGCCCTATACATGCAACTGGGTATTTTTTGAGCCCACGGTATCATTTCAAAGCTAAAGCATCAGGAGCTTTGAAGGGGGAGGTTAGAGATGGATTGATTGACTACATTTATCGCATGATCCCATTGGAATGTGATTAGCTGGAGATACACCGACAGGACACAACCTTCAACAATGCCTCAGGTACCTTTGGGAAGAACCTAGCAAAGATTGCAAGGGAAGCAAATGAGCTAGGTAAACAAAAATTTCAATTTTCAAATTCTTAATACTTATTTTGTTAAATCGTTTATAATTTGAAAGTTGGATATAATTTGTAATTTTGTTGAGCTAACTCATTACACTCCTATGTTTTTTGCAACACAATGGTGGGAGGCTTTTGGTAGCCATTGTCCTGAATTGTAGAAGTTTGCAATTCGTATTTTGAGTCAAACTTGTAGTGATACTGGGTGTGAGTGCAATTGGTCTGTCTTTGAGAGGATTCACACGAAGAAGAGAAACTGTTTGGATCGAAAACGATTAAATGATCTAGTCTATGTCCAATACAACCTTTGGCTCAAACGCAACCAATTGCTGAACAAACGACCTGATTCAGATCCCATTGTGTTGGAAGACATTGATCCAACATCAGGTTGGGTAGTGGAGAGTCATCCAACAGAGTTTCATTCTGATGAGGATATTGATTATGATTATGAGATGATAGCATCACTTGAACATAATGTTCAGTTGAATGCAGATCCTGATCCACTTGTACCAGCCTCAGGGCTAGCAAGTCAGGCGCTTCCTCTGCTCAGCCACGACAAAAGCTCATATCTCGTCTATCTCAGCTTGCAGTTGCTGCACAACTTGCTAGTGCTACTACTTCTACAGTTGCAGTTGAAGATGATGATGCGGAGGAGCCAGTGGGGCCCCCTGTCTGAATCTGATACAGAGGTTGATTTAGATGATCTTGGCTCCTCTAGCAGTAGCCAGTAGTACTGGTCATAGTTTACTTTTGTTGTAGAGGCCATTTCTAGCCTCCTTGGTTATGTGTTTTTGTTTTGATCTCTATATCATCATCATGTATGTATTGGACAGTGCATTGGGTGCCATTTTGATATAATGGATATATTCATGAGCCTACTTTGATCATATGTTATCTTCTATCTATATTCTAATGCTATGTGTTTGGAAACATGAACGGAAATCTTTAAAATTATGTTTTTTAATAAAAAAATAAATATTTAATGTATTTTTTACAACAACTGAGTCATTGAAATCGAGCCAGCCGAGTTGATACCGAGTCGGAGTCGACCCTCTGCTGAGTCAGAGTTTTAAAACATTGGTGTACGCTAAGCTTAATACGTGGGTGTCGATCCCCAGGTGGCAATTCTGTCATAAATTCCATATGTACACCTCCACCAAACTAGCTGCATAATGTTAACCCCTGCCATGGTTTTATACCTTAGGTATAACAGCACACATAGAAATAGGACATGAGATTTGTATGTTAATAGGTAGGAAACTTTGGGTTGAGGATGGAGTAGGTCCTTATTATAAACCCTAAGTAAGTATCAATTGACTTTGGAGATATATACATCAAACACATGTAAGGGTCATAGCAGAATAATGAAACCTGCCCTAAAACCAGTATACCATAGTCAGTATAGCTTGGCATTATGTCTGAGGAATGGAATTAAGTTGGTTATTAGGAATTCAAGAACTCAAGTTAGAAAAAGAAACATGTATTATAAGTATCATTGCAAGCTCTTAAGGTCTATGGAATTTATGAGCACATAGATGTTATTAGATGTTAAATGATCATGCAAGAAAAGTGAAATTTTCTGTTGCAAGAAGGTGGCTGTATATGTATTAAAAAAATAAAAAAATAAATTCAAGAACAAGGTACATGACAGCATCCAATCCCCCCTATGCCGGGGGTATTTGTGTTCTATCTCATTTCTTGGTTTGCTTGTTTTGTTTTGCTCTAATTACTGCAAAACAATCATTTTCTTAGTTTAGATTTCATTCTAGTTGTAGATTAGATTTCAAATTTTTTAGATAGATTTCTTTTTTACAAAGAAAGTAATGGACTTTCCCCTCCAAGTTCCTATTATGCTCTTGGCCATCGCAAGCGAAAGCTTGACCTTTGGCATGATTCAGAGAGGAGCTTGTGTTGTGCAAGATGGTTTAATTAAGGAACACCTTTCAACTTTTAATGTGAGTTTGGAAACACTTGTTGTTGACTTGTGAAATCGGGGGAATGCCATGAAACCAAGTTTCTTTCCATTGGATCTCCAAGCGACTCATTTTTTTTTTTCATTTGAAGGATAAAAGCCACAAAGGTCTGTATAAGTGGATTAATAATTATATTTATTGTTTACATGGTTTCAAGGAATCATGCTTCTAGTTCATGTTGGGGTTAGTGTGTTTTCTTTAGACTGATTATTAATAGCTTAATACTGGGTTAGCGGTGTGTTATAAATTGTATTTAGTTTCTTCATCCTTCAACTAACAAATTTTGATATATCTTATATTGTAATTTTTTTTTTCTTTTGGTACAAGTAAAAACAAGAAATTTGAGGTTTTTGAACTATTAATGTGTTTTGCTTTATTGTTAAACAATGACAAAAATTAATGCTGTGTCAAATGCTGTGGCTTAGAGTTATCTTGTATGCCTTCATTCCCAATATTATTTAATCTGTCATGAGTTTGCTGTCATATAATTCATCTGAATGTTGAATTGTAGTATTATATTGCTCTGATTTGTATAGGTCTGCAGAGAATAAAGAATGACAAATGTTAAAATTTAAAGGATGTGGCTATCATTATAATATTTTTTGGGGTTCTATAATGTTAGTTTAGTTTCTAATTTGCCATTTTTTCTGATGTCTTCCGGTAGCTTGATCTTCGCTCTGGAGCTAAGAAATCTTTGTCTGATCCACCCAAACAATGCCTTGCCTTGAAGTCATGTGATATCAGTGCTACTCGTCCTCATCAACTGCTCATTGGTGGCAGGTGATTTTCCAACTTTTCTTTCATGTTGCCTTCTATTAGATTTATATGGTCATCAATATTTAGTATTTACTGGTTACTGGACAGTGGACATGTATCTGATTTAGTTGCAACTACGTTAAAATTTGCAGTGATGCTTTTGCTCGTCTTTATGATCGGCGTATGCTGCCACCATTAACTTCTTCTAGAAAACAGTCGAAAGCACCACCTTGTGTCTGTTATTTCTGTCCAATGCACCTTTCTGATTATGTAAGTGGATCAGATGGCTTAATTTTTGTCAAATTAGAGTGTTGAATTCTCATGGTATTTCTCATTTAACTTGCTTGTGAATTGTGGTGGTCGTGGGCCAAACTACTGCCTATGAGAGCTTTTCAAAAGCCCTATAATGACCTCTTTAGTGGTTCATGTTCCTTTTCTTTTTGCATTTAAATAAGCATTTGATAGATAAAGATAAATGGGCAGATGATTTTATGATGGATATATCTTCATTGTCACCTAGTATGGTTACGCTTAAAGAATCATAATCAAATCTACTCACTCAAATTAAGAAGCTTAAGAATGATAAGCAGTCATTGGAAAACAGAATAGTACAACTTGGCTAGACAGAAGCATCGAATTCTTTAAGTAAAAATGTCCAAATTTTGGACAAACGATGGCAATTCAATTAAAGTCAACACATACTCAGATGTTACAGTACAAATGACGGCAATACAATTAAAGTCAACACATACTCAGATGTTACAGTACAAATGATGGAAATTTTAAGTGAAGGTCCATCAATCAACCCAACAACATTAGTATGTGAAGAAGATCATATACCAAAAATAACCCAAGAAAATGCTACAAGCACAATAAAGGAAAATCATGTTACAAAAATACCTTATCAACATCCACATCATAAAAGCAGATACTCTAATTAGTCAATCTATCAACATCATTCAGAATGGAAACAACTGATTTATGTTTCAAAAGATATTGATATTCGTAAAATTAAGTCTCATAATAACAATTTATTTCGAATATCAAATTACCACAAGGTTTCATAGAGGTTCGATTTGGAATGGTTAGGTCATTTTTCAGTTTGACAATTTTGCTCAGCACTTCAAGGTTCATATCATCTTGTATCATCGAAGATGACAACTCCAATTGGGAAAGATGCGAAGAGATTACAAGACAAAAAGATATCAAGCTTTTTTATCAATATGCTTTGAGGACAAAGGTATTTCTAAGGGGAAGGCTATATATATATATAAAACTCTAAATTAAATAATAATCAGTATAATAAAAAGACATGTCTCAAAGGACAGCTATTATGATAAGGCACTCTGCTTATATATATATATATATATGTATGTATATACGGGCCCCCATTGTACTTTCATCATCATATCATATTCTCTCTTACACCAATGTGGTGTCTGGCTTGGCCGTGACCTTAAAATTGGATAATAATAATAATAATATATTAGCATTTTATCCTCAATCAATATCTTTAATTTCCAAATATTCTGGATTATGAGTTAGTGAGCCATATTTGGTTATCACATTGAATGATAGAAATGGTTCACTATTTTTTTTTTTGAATAATTGGCTAGTTAATCTTCTCAAATAAACTGGAGCTTTTCCCATAGTCTACTAATTGTTTAATTATATTAGGAGCACGCTGATTCTATATTGTATTAGGATTAATTAAGCATTCCCTTTGTTCTGTGACTGTTTTTATTCTGTACACATTTTCATCTTGGGTACGTTATATTTGATTTGGAAACTTAAAATAGTACTAATCTATATCTTTTAAAGCTTAGACTTGATTTTAGAACTTCAAGCCTCCATGATTGAATTTTTATAGAGGTTTGGAAGGGAAGATATTGGTGTGTGCTACCATATATTATATCCAGTCATAGCAGTCCTGTTTCTGCTTCAGTCTTGGTTATGTTTGGAAATCTTCATCTCGACTAGTGTTTACAGATGTTTACGAGGTTTTTGGCTTTATAGTCATGTCAAGGGGTTGGTGCAAAGTCAAACATGAATGCTTCATTATCACAGATCTGAACCCAAGAGGAACAGCTTTTTTACATATTTGTCAGTAAGACATGAAAACCTTGCATCATATTCTAGGTGTATTTTGAGGAAGGAGCAAGTAAAAAGCATGCCGCAAAAGTTTGATGACGGTGCACCAAATTAAGTGAAGCTAGAAAAATAGTTTGAGTACAGAGAGAAATTTCCAATGAGGGGGTTTTACCTGAAAACATTCATTAGTTTATTTATTATCTATGTTTTTCACCAATATTTGGGGAGAAGGGGCATGGGCAACAAGTTTTTGGGATGTTTGATGTGACTCCCCAAAATATATGGGACAACATTAGGGGTTTAAGGTTTAACATTTGTTGCTCGAGAACCTATTCTCCAGCAGTGATAGTGCACTGCAACAGTTGCTGCCTTGGTACCTGTGCAGTGATGATGAGGGCACAGCTGACTGATGGCAGCACTAGAGATTCTTGGGAGGATTGCTGCTGTTATGTAGGAGAGAGAGAGGGAGAGAGAGAGAGAGAGTCTTGCAGTATGCTTTTACCAACCTTGCAATTCCGGTTTTAGAACTGGGATTCTAGATTTAGATTTTCTGATTTACATGGATTCCTTTTCTGTTTTGGAGTTTGCTTTTTTCAGTTTTAGATTCTAATGCATGGGTTTGAATACTTTCCATATTTAGAACAGGGCACATCACCCTAGGAAGTAGTGCATGGTTCTATCCCTGCTTATCTCTTCTAGTGTGCATTCTTTTCTTGGAAACTTTCTCCTTGCATGTTGTGTACACCTTAGACTCAATTAGAGCTAGAGTTTGAATGTGTCATCATAGGTGCACTAGGGAATCTGTCCATATGCAATGTAACCCTAAATCATCCTATTCTATACAGGGGATGGAGGGTGCACCATTCTGTTGCTTAGCATGAGTTTGAAGCTAGAGTAGTGTAATTCTTCATTCAGCTTTGAACAGAAGATAGATGCAATATTCAGAGTTCAGTTATGTATTCTCTGTTCGTATTTCTGGTAATATAACTTTACTGATTGTCATATTCAGAAATTGCTGTTTGGAGGTTTTCAGCTTTTAGCTAGCTAGTGTGTAACATGGTCTGAAACTTGATATGGTATTGGAGCCTGTTTATTAAAGTCATGCAGGACCCTGTGTATGGAAAGATTTTCCTGTGAGAATTATCTGTCATAGGATTTTGGTGGTTGTGATGCCCATGCTTCAGCAATTGAAGAGATCTGAACGTGTGAGAAGTTGTATGATTTGATGCCCCAAGTGCTCTAATGATTGGAGTGGTGCATTTGATTTCTTTTTTTAGTTGATTATTTTGGTTTTAACATTTTCCAAGATGTGCAGGTATAATCAGTCTCACTCTTGGAGAGTTTGACCATTGGGAGGGGGCTTCCATCTTCATGTTGTGGAGGTGCAGACTGTAGATGCTACCTGAGGAGATTGATCTTTGGAGTTTTGTGGAGATGAAAGTTGTAGCTCCTACTAATGCTGCGCTGTTGGCCAGGCATAATAAAAAGTAGGCCAAGGCAAAACTTATCATCCTTGATTTGGTGAATGACCTCTGGATCCCTCACATCCTTAGGAAGATAACTAAGGGGATGTATAATGCCCTAGTCACTCTGTATTAGAGTGTAAGTACTAACTACATGACTTTGATGAAGAGGAAGCTTACTGGCAGATGCATGAGCCATATTGACATAGTGGCTAGTTACCATATGGAGATCACCTATCTTTGAGATTAGTGTGTTGCTATTGGGGTGAAGGTAGAGAATGATGAGTTGGTAGCCCTTGCCTTAAATAGTTTCTTCTCTCATGCAATGTTATCAAAATTGAACATGGTTTGAGTTGTGGTCACAACCCATAAGAGGCCAGTTTTGTACCGAATCAGCTTGGGCAAGCAAGCGAAGGACAAGAAAGACGAAAAAGGAGGCCGAAATATCTCTTTTCTCTCTCTCTTGCAACTCACATGTGTGGATTAGTCTCTCTCTCTGTAGTTCACATTTTTCTGGGGCAACTGGCTATTGCAAGGGGGCCGAAATTCTGACGGAGCGAAGTGTAGGATCAAGATTGGGTGACTTGACTTGGGGGAGAAGACTAGGTTTGACCATTGGTCTAGGTTTGTCTCTCATTTGTGAAAATTCTATCACTACAGCAATTGATTTACTTTTTCTACTTATTTCATCATAAGTTATTCATGAAATTATTTCAACAAACATTAAAATAAATACTGCTATAGATATCACATCGTAATACAGAAACAAAAATATGCACACATTGACACAATTATTTTGGAATAATGTCCCCAGAAAAACGCAATGTGGGAAAACCAGTGCAGTAAGGGAGGATTTTATTATTCAACAATTTTCTTGTACAACAGGGTGGCAAACTGGCTTACCCACAGATAGACAAACTTCCAACACTTTCCTAAACCCAACGTAGGCCCTACTGACCTTTGCTACAGCCTAAAACCCTCTGCGTCAGCCTGAAATCCTATGCGTCAGCCTACTGAGGCTCTGCGCATCCTCTCTGGGCTTCTGTGTCACTCCTACAGCCTCTGGGTGGATGGCGCAAGCCCTTTTGGCCCTGCGCAGTCTCTGTTGCCTCTGCGTGGCTTCCTCTAGCTCTGCTTCTGCCTCTTCTGCGCTGATCTCTCGTCTCTTTGTTTCGTACTTGTTGCCTGCTGAGTCCTGACTGCTCTCCAAACCACTGGTTCAATTTCTCAGCAAACCCCGCTCCAGAGATTGAACTAACTGGTCCCCCTCAGTGTGTTCTCCAAGTGCCCCTCAAGCCTCCTCTTATACTTTTTCTGTTGACATCTCAACGGCCGAGATTAAGTCCCTAATCAACAGCTAAGATTAGATTTGGCTTGATCCATGTTTTTTGGACCATTCTAACACAGATTCATATTAATACACATTAATAGTTTATTTTCCCTAAGTTTAGACTAAAGGAATCCATTAAAAATATTAATTATTTTAATATCTCCTGATCTGTTTAGAATCTGCCCAAACCCTTTATGGGTATTGGAGATCTCATGTGCCCCAACCTCTCCACCAAATTTCGTGGCTAGAGCACATCCGATGCTACCCCAAATCAACATCATTGAAGAAGAAGAATTTCTTTATTTAAAAGGTTGCTGGGTTTTTCCCCATAGTGGGTTTTCCTAGGGTAAATCGTTTATGTTGCGATCTCTACTGTTCTTTATGGTTAAATTTCTCAAGTGTAATTGTTGAATGATATATTGGAATAAGCTAAAAGAAGATCTATATCAATGTTAATTATCATAATTTTAGAATTTTGCGCTAACCTTATTGCACTAAGAAAATCAACCCATATAACACTTTGTTCACCTCCATGATGCCACCTGAGTCCATCTGGAACTCGATACTCCCAGTGCCCTCAACTGCATACCTGGCCTTGTCACCAAGCTTCACATTTACATCTTTGGCCCCCCTGGACATGTTGGTGAAGATGTCTCGCGGTATTGTCATGTGATGAGGTGCTCCATTGTCCACGAACCAGACACCTCTCATGAAGGTTCCAAAAAGGCAAGATACTAGGGCAAAGTTCTTATCAAACTTCTCCGTGTGAAAACTTCAAAACTGAAATCCTGTTGCAGCAAATGGAAATTATTCTTCTAACTCAAAAATTAATTATGCAGTTTACTTGCTACGACAAATAACAAATAAAATCACAGCTGTAATTTTCACCATAAAAAAAAATACTGCGGAAATAAAACACTGGAAACTGAGAATTGTAGCACACCTACAAAATTTGACACAATTATTTTTGGATAATTGTTCCCGGAAAACCCAACTTGGGAAAACTTGTGCAGCAAATGAGGGTTTTATTATTAATATTCAGCAGCAATTCCGAGTACAATAATTTAGATGCCCAACTGGCAAAAATATTGTGAGAATTTTCTCTCACTCCACAACTATTTTTTGCCTCTGAAATCGCTTCCTCAGCCTTTGTGTTGAGCTCCCTGCATCAGCCTCTGCACACAACTTATGCTGGCCCTCTGGAGATTTCGGCCTTCCTTCGTTTGCCTCTTTCTTGGAATGCCACTGCCCTCTTCTTCCACCTGCTACTCACCCTCTGGCTCTATTTTCTCTGTTGAGCTTCTACTCTTGAGAAAATCGAACTGCCTGGGCAACTGAGTATCTGCACTGGATGATCTCTCCATCACCACATCGACCTCCTATTATAATACTCTGTTGGAGCACCAACGACCAAAATTAAAACTTAATCAATGGCTAGGATCATCTCTGGATCAATTTGTGTGAGTTTCTAGATGATTCTCACCTTATCTCAACTAACACTGACTAATTAACCATATTCCCTAAGTTTAGACTTTGGAAATATTTAAAAATCGGTTAATAATCTAATTGAGACACTTCTATGTGGAATTTCCAGAAACGATTTATGGATTTTGGAGATCTCATGTATTCTAGCCTCCACAAAATTTCAAGGCTAGAACACATCTGATGCTACAAAAACTAACACTCCCTCTTAGCGAGGAATGTGTTATAGTGCTACTGCACACCCTATAACCGCACCCTGTCTTTGTTTCATTTTCTATCACGCTGCTGATGTCTGGCTGCTGTTGCCCACTAGCCATTGCACAACTCTGATATATGCTGCATCTGTGCTGCTGATCCTGCCATATTGCTGCCAACACTATTTGCACTGCAACTCCCTCTCATCTGTTGCTGATACCACTGCAACATTTGCAATTGAAAATCATCCAAAGTAGCCTATCCCTGCTATTGAAATGGGTTCTCCACCATACCCATATGTTCTCTAAAATAGACAAACTTAGCTCTCCCTAGAGCTTTTGTGAGTATATCTGCAACCTGCTCTTCTGTGGGACTGGGAACATATTGTAGCTGAACTGCTCTACGTTGTACACAATCTCTGATGAAGTGACACCGAATATCGATGTGCTTTGACCTGTCATTGAACACTGGATTTTCAGAGAGCTTTATGCAACTCTGGTTATCACAATAGACGTTGGTCGTCTCCATTCTCTACCTAAACAAGCTTACTAGCATCTTCCGAAACCATATAGCTTCGCACGTAGCTGTGTTGGCTGCCACATACTCTGCTTCTACAGAGCTCAGTGCTACTGACTTCTGCTTCCTGCTACACCAAGAAATCATCCCTGATCCAACATTGAAGTAGTACCTGGAGGTACTTGTCCACTGAACTGCTTGCCCAATATGCATCTGTGTACCCACAAAGTCTGACGTCATCTCCTCGAGTATATTTCAACCCATACTCGACTTTGCCGCGAATATACCTTAGAATATGCCTTGCTGCTGCCCAATGGACCCTTTTCGGTTCTACCATGAACTAACCAAGTGTATTGACCGCGAAGCAGATATCTGGCCTAGTGTTGACCAGATACATGAGAGACCCGATGAGCTGTCTATACAAGGTGGGGTCGACATCCTTATCATCTGATGCATCTATCTTCTTCCAGTTGGTAATCATGGGTGTGGACATGGGTCTACAATCCTGCATTTTGAACCTCTTCAAAATATGTGTAGCGTATCCTCCTTACCCAAGGAAGATCTCCCCATCCTTTTGCCACACTTCCAATCCTAGGAAATAGTGCATCAACCCCAAATCCTTCATGTCAAATTCTGCTGCCAGGTGCCTCTTACAGTCCTCTGTGAGCCCTGATGATCCTGTCAAAAAGAGATCATCCACATACAAAACTAGAATGAGAGGCTCATCCTCTACCATCAAATAGTAAAGGTTGGGATCTGCGTCACTCTTGATGAATCCCATCTGCTGCACATTGGTGTCAATTCTACCGTACCATGACGTGGGAAGTTTTATTCAATTTGCACACATGTGTGCGCCTCTCTTGAGTCTCAAAGCCCTTTGGTTATTCTATGTACACTTCTTCCTCTATCACCCCGTTCAATAAGGTTGTCTTGACGTCCATCTGGTGAATCTGCCATCCCATTTGAGCTGCTAGAGATATAACTGACCATATAGAAGTGTATCTGGCAATTGGGGCGAAGGTCTCCTCATAATCTATCACTTCGTTTTGTGCATACCCCTTTGCCACGAACCTAGCCTTGTACTTTTCCAGACTACCGTTTGCCGCATATTTGATCTTATAGATCCATCTTGAACCTACAACTAATTTGTCTTCCAGCCTTGGCACTACCTCCCAAACATCATTTGTCATAGAGCTATACTCTTCTACCATGGCATCTACCCACACCTGATATTGTGCGAACTCCTGAAAGTTGGAAGGATCTGCAACTTAAGCCACCAATGCTTGGTACTTGTTGTGAAAATTGCACTTCTGAAATCCTATTGCAACAACTGATATTATTTCTTCTAATTATTAATTCTATTTAACAATTTATCTGTTGTTTCCTATGACAAATATTGAAATAAATACACTGCAACCTTCACAAATAAAACTACGAAAGAAATAAACATAGGGAGAAATGCTAGCATACACACATAAAATAACACAATTAATTTTGGACCAATGTCCTCAGAAAAACCCAACTTGGGAAAACCTGTGTAGCAGTTGAGGGTTTTATTATTAAGCAACAGTGAAATCTGAGTACAATAATCTAGATGCTGAATACTTGCAATCCCACAGAGAAAATACTGGCAAAATATCTTAAGGGAAATTACCCTCACTACGAGTAATCCTGACACTCGACAACTCTTAGAAAATCAAGTCGTCCTCCTAGCTCTGCAACTACTGCGTCACCTCAGCGCAGTCTGCTACACACTTCTGCCCAGAACAACTGAAGATCAAGCGGTCCTTTCTGTTGACTGGGAAACTGGTCCTTTGACACTCTGGAAATACTTTCTGGCCTCTGGAACTAAAATCTAGCTTCTCCCCATCAAAATGGAACTTGCTCACTGAAGCTTTTGTGCTGCCTCTACGCTGCGCCCCAGAGAAATCTCTGCCTTTCTCTCGAACTGCACTCGGTGGATCTGGAATGCCTCCTCCAACCTCACTGTCTCTGCCCCTCTCTCACTGCTTCGATCTCACTGTCTCTCTCTCTCCGGCAACAAACTGCTGCTACTCTGGAAATCGATCTTCTAATGAAATCGACCTCACCAAGTGTATTCTCGATCACCAAATCGACCTCCTAATTAATCCTCTGTTGGAGCACCAACAACCAAGATTAAAACATAATCGATGGCTAGGATCATCTTGGAGTCGATTCTTGTGAATTTCTAGAATATTCACACCTTAACTTAATTAATTCTGATTAATTAGTCATATTCCCTAACTTTAGACTTAGGAAATATTTAAAAACTGACTAATAATCTAGTTAAGTCATTTTCTAGTTGGAATTTCTAGAAACAATTTTTGGGTATTGGAGATTTCATGTATTCTAGCTTTTCCACAAAATTTCGTGGCTAGAACACATTCGATGCTAAAAAAACTAACACTCCCTCTTAGCGAGGAATGTGTTCTAGAGTTGCTGCCCCCTGCAACAACACTGTCTCTGCATCATATCCTACCACGCTGTTGATGTCTGGCTGCTGCTGACCCTACCATACTGCTGCCAACAATACATCTGCGCTGCAACTCCCTCTCCATTTGTTGCTGGTGCAACTGCAACATTTACAACTAAAAAAATCCAAAATATTGAATCAATTGTGATCAGTATGATATATTTGTCACTTGAGTCTCTGACTGCTGCTAGTATCTGCACTGTCACTGAGGTATCTGCGGTCGTTAAAATTGGCAACTAGGGCCAAACTCCATGTGGGTCATCTTATTTATGGCAGTTGATATTTTTTCTTGGATCCCTCTCATCGAGAGGTGTAGGATTGATCTAAAGATCATCTGATTCCGATAAGTATTCATGGAGTTATGAATTTATTTGTGTTATAAGACAATTCGTCAAGGTTGGCCAACAACTAAATAACACCCACATGTGCTCAACGTTTTAGTATAAAAAGAGGTGACTTGATTGTCATTTCAACACACACTTCGGTCTTGATTTCTCTCCACTTGGTACTAGTGGAAGAGAGATCAAGGAGTGGAAGCCCTAGACGTTGGAGGAAAGGAGTTTTCCCTCGCTGCAGCAAAGAAGACAGGCCAATGAAGCTATGGAAGGGATCTACATTGACCTAAAGGAACTCATGGAAGAAGTTTAACGCAACAATGGAGGAGCCTTAAAGCAACCCTAGCCGCAGTTCTAAAGCAACCCTAATGCTGTCCTAAATTCGCCCTAACCGTAGGTTTGCCCAACCCTAACTGTAGGTCTATTCAATCCCTAGATGCAGTGCTACAAGAAGAGGCCAAGGGGAGTTAAGGTCTAGTTCAAGGCCAACCGAGCTGCTGTTAGAGGGCCGAGGAGCTGAGCTTGGAGTCCAAGTTGATTTGTTTGTGGCAGCGAAAAGGTAAGGGAAGCTTGTTCTGAGTGGGTTGTAGGTGACAGCGTGGGACTGTGGTAGGCTGCAGCCCTAACAACCTCAAAACAGGGACAACATGGAGAGGTTGAGGGCTCAAACATGTCCAGAACATCAACGTGCTAGGGGAGGAGTCTCATGAGGGTGTGCTGCACTTTTCCTGAGGGTTGTTCAAGGACTGTGTGAGGAGTTTAGGGCTGCCCTAGTGCCCTAACTAGAACAACCACGAACAACAGTATACAAACATATTTGGAGCAACATTTGTATGGTGTATTGGTAGCTAGATACATGGGACAACAAAGTCACTTGGTGGAGAAAGCAATAGGACAACAATCAATGACATGGTGTAGCACGGCTACAATCAGACAACAACAATAGCATAGTGCTGCAAACTCATTAGGACAACAACAAGGTATAACATGGCAAATGGGACAACTAGGCAATGGTGCTTGTTGGAGCATAGCAAATGGGACAACAATATGCCAAACATGGAATGGTAATTTCACTAACATTGGGACAACAGTATGCCACATGGGATAGTAATGGCTAGCATGGTGCAACTATGGCACATGGGACAGCTGTGGCAGCATGGTGCAACAATGACAAATGGGACAACAGTGGCAGCATAAGGTGTAGCATGGTTATGAGGTCCAGCATAGTGATGATGAGTGCAACATGGTGCAACACGATGAGGTGCAACATGATGAGGTGCAGCATGATGACGAGGAGCATCACAATGATAGGTGCAACATGGTGATGGAGTCACCTGGGAGAATTAGTTGAAGCAACTTGTCTTCAACTGAGTTCAGCTACCTCATGTATCATCTACTTAGAGATGATCTATGCTCTTATTTAGATAAGTCAAAATGTTGACTTTTGTTGTATATGTACTATTTCTCTTTGCTGAACTATTGAAGAACATATAAGAAGAATTGATCAATGGTTTCCCCACATTGGGGTTTGTCCCTGGCTAATGCCACATCTTGTGTCCTCTTGTCTTGATTTGTCTTCTGCGATCTATGTTTATGTTCTATCTGCAATTTACTTTAATGCTGATGTGATTGCTAATCTGGAAAAGATATTGGGCTAACTATGAAAACTGAAATAAATTGCTCTAAGCATAGAACATACCTAAATTTAACATGGTGTCAGAGCTGAGGTGAAGACAAAGCCCAAGCAAGAGTGAAAGAGCAATCACCGAAGATAGTTGGGAAAGGACAAAGGCTCAATGGGTTGCTCATCCCTCTTCAAATTCACCAAGGGTGATGTCGAAGCAGAGAACATTATCAGAATGGTGCAGCGGAAGCTTCTGATGGCCTACCTAAAAGATCACTTCATTGGGAAGTCCGGATCTAAGGGTGGAAGGAAAGGCAGATGCCTTGTTTGTAGCAAGTCCGACCATTATGCGAAGGAGTGTCCGAATGGTAGGGACAAATCACTTGATGATAATAATCCTTCCAGGAACATCTTCAATGATCGGAGGAATGACAGGTAATGCAGGTCATCAAGGAAATTGCCAACTCTTCAAAGAAAGCAAGGAACCCTAGGTATGAAGAATCAAATTTTGTTTCTGATAATATAAAGAAGATCGTGTATTGGCCCTCTCCTTCAGATTCTTTGGGAATCTAGCTTATTGATTGTAGTGCTTCAAGGCACTTCATTGAATAGAAGGGTGCTCTCTCTAATTTGGTAGAGACAGAAACAATCATGGGATTATACTTGGAGTCGATGCCACCTATCCCAGAAAGGGTGTAGGGAATGTTACCCTCAATGGAATGAGGGTAACTCGATTCATTTACAAGAATCTCTTTTATGTACCTGATTGTAAGAAGAACCTGGTGTCCATTTCGGTAATGAAAGTCAAAGGTTTCAGGGTGGCATTCATCAATGGAAAGGTACGTGTTTGAAAATAGAATTTTCAAAGATGCTTTTACTCATGGGTTCAGGGTTGGCAATTTGTATCAAGTTGCTGGATAGTCCATCGGGGATCATGTCAATTGACTTATCTCATCTCTAGCATCGGAGGTCTACTTATTATAGGACCCTACCCGATGTGAGTCAGATGGTGACTTGGATGCCTGAATTCAAAAAGAGCATGAAGGTACATGTTTGAGATGTACCGAAGGAAAATCTTACAAGGGGACCATTCCGCTCATGTAGCAGGTCCACAGGTTTGGAACAACCCGAGGGGTTTGAGATTCATGATCGGGAATCTCATGTATGCAGATGGAAGAAAGCCCTCTATGGCTTGAACTAACACCCCAAGCTTAATATGAGAGGATTGATAGCTGTCTGATGAAGTTGAGATTCATTAGGACTGAAGCTGATCCAAACCATTGCTTGAAGCCTGAAGGTTGTGGATGATAGACCTCTCATACTGGCACCTTATGAGGACGACCTCTTTTTGACAGGTGCAAACCCTCTCATTTGCAGAAGTAAGAGGGAGTTGGATTTCGGATTTGGAATGGTGAATTGCAAGCCGTTGACTACCTCGATGGAGCTTAACTTTCAAAAGTTATGTGGTAGTGATACCGGACCAGATTTGGGAAATGCCTCCAAGTTTCATAAACTCATTCGCATTGATGCTCTTGGTGAACTTTCGTCCGGATATTTGTTTTGCAGTTAGCATGTTGGGCTCATATGTTTGGTTGAGCCTCACTAGATTGGTGTAAAGAATCTTCTTAGATATCTTCGGGGCACAATCTCTCATGGATTGAAATACACTGCCGGAAATATGAAGCTGCATGATTCAAATGTTGATTGGGTAGGCAGTGTGGAGGATCTCAAGAGCACTTTTGAGTGCTGATTCTCTTTGGGTTCTGCTCGATATCCTGGATGAATAGGAAGCAGAAGACGGTTGCTTTGAGCATTGCTGAGACCGAATACATAGCTACGAGTATGAGCTCGTGTGAAGCTGCCTGGTTGTGGAAGCTCTTTAGTGAGTTGTTTGTAGACATGATGGATACCACCATGATCTTTTGTGTCAACCAGGGGGGATTCGATTGTTGAGGAATCCCGTATTCTATGATTGCTCCAGCATATAGACAACAGATACTACCTTATCCTGGATATGGTACGTCGATGAGCGAGGAGGCTCCATCACATTGAGACTGATGTATAGGTCGCAGACATTCTGTCAAAGCCCTGGAGAAAGGTCAAATTGTGACTTTCCCGAACGACTTGTAGTCGTTGAGACACCCTCTTATGAGGGTCCTGCATGATGCATGCATTGAGCTCTGGGGGCTCTTGTTATGCTCTTAACCTGCAAATGATATCCAAATATAGAATATGCGAAGAAAAGATACCCAGAACACAGAATAGCAATGATTTTATTATTCAGAGAGTAATGTTCACTTGCCTCTTCGAGGGGGCAACCTCTAATAGAGCAGAGCTCGATTACAAAAGAAGACACGATGCTCATCGCAGGGAGTCTCTATCCTTTATATATGACTCATACATGCAATACCACGGGCCAATACCGTGGTATTACTAATACCATCTATCTAATACTACGACGCATTTGCAACTAACTGTGGTTCCGTTATTAATTGCTGATTAACCACTTACAATTATTAATATGGGCTTTATTGACTCTTGACTATGACGTGGTCCCATTACATAGCTAAGGGGGTTAGGGTGGGACCCTAACATGCCCTCCCCCTTAAGACTAGCCTTGTCCTCAAGGCTGAAGCTGCGGAAACTGCTGCAGAATAGTGGCTGGCTCCCAAGTTGCATCTTCGGGAGAGGTGTCTTTCCATTTGACTAGGACTTCCTTAATCATGCGGCCGCGCAGTTGCTTGACTCGTGTGTCGAGGACCTGTTCTGGTTGAAGCCAGATGGACCCTTCTTCATCCAATTCCGGTAGACTAGTCTGAATTCTGCAATTGTTCCCAATCACTTTCTTGAGGCATGAGACATGAAAAACTGGATGGATTTTTGCAGTAGGTGGCAAGGCCAACTTGTAGGCCACTTCTCCAATGCGCTGAAGTACTTGATATGATCCGTAGAATTTGGGAGAGAGTTTCTGACACCCCTTGTCTTTGAGTGATGTTTGCTTATATGGTTGGAGCCGTAAAAAGACTTGACCCCTTCTTGAAATTGGCGCTTTGAGCGATGCTGATCTACCTGTTGCTTCATGCGGTTCTGAGCTTGATGAAGATTCTCTCAAAGATGGGTGAGCATGGTTGCGCGGTGTTGTAGGAGTTGATCCACTGCTTTGGAGCACCCCATGAGATAAGAAGTAGGGGAAGGTGGAAGTTGACCATAGACTGCTTCATAGGGAGTCATTTTTGTGGTGGCATGATAGTTGGTGTTATACCACCATTCCGCCAGAGGTAACCACTGTACCCAAAGGTGTTGTCTTTCTGAAATGAAACACCTAAGGTAGGTTTCTAGACATTTGTTGACGGCTTCGGTTTGACCATATGTTTGCGGATGATAGGAAGTACTGAGTTTTAGTTGAGTGCCTTGTATTCTGAAGAGTTCCTGCCAGAAATTGCTGGTGAAGATCGGGTCACGGTCGGACACAATAGAAGTGGGCATGCCATGCAATTTGAAGATCTGATCCATGAAAGATTGAGCAACCAAAGTTGTTGTAAACGGGTGGGGAAAAGCGCAGAAATGAGCATACTTCGACAATCGGTCCACAACCACCATGATGACCGACTTGTTCCCTGACTTTGGAAGACCTGTAATGAAATCCATAGAAACCTCCGTCCAAATTGATGCCGGAATGGGCAATGGTTGTAATGTGCCTGGTGTGTTGACGGTTTCCCCTTTGTGGCGTTGACAGAAATCGCATTCGGTTATGAAGGTAAGGATGTCCTTTTTCATGCCTGTCCAGAAAAATGATCTTCTGGTGCGAGCATACATCTTCTGAAAGCCCGAATGTCCTGCAATGGGAGATGAGTGCATCTCTGCCAAAATGTGACTTTTGAAGGTGGATGTTG